>JZKD02S0076054.1:5133-25312 GCA_000966675.3 Picea glauca
TCGACTCAAAGTTAAAACTTTGTAAATATTTCTATTTTTAGAATTTTGTAATAAATTGTAAACGGTTGATATTAGTTCATACAACCGAAAGATTAGGGAGTTGGTTAGTTACCAACAGAAATTTTGGATAGAAATGTATAAATATAATTTCAAAAGGCTGAAACAAGGCTTCAGAATTTTTGGGAGAAGGCCGATTATTGTACTACCAGTTTTAAAGTTTATCAGATTTAAATTCGCAATGAGATTCTGGATCCTGCAATTCGTGACTATGTTCTTTCCCTTGTCTAATTTCATATGTTAAATATTCATCTTAATGTATGTTTCTAGCAAATAAATCAATTGGAAATTATAGGCAATTGTTGTTTGTGGTATCAGATTGGTTTGGATGTTGAATGTGTTACAGTTTTTCCTCTGAGATTGCTTTAGTGATCTTAAGACCTGTAACCTTATGTTCCTTAATATTTTCTTTTGTTATAAATCCTCTATCTCCTTCATTATTGTTAACGGAAATATAAGATTCTTTCCAGATTAAAGCCTTATATTTCTCTTTGTTGTGTTTCACTGTTTACAAATTCAAAATTGTCACAAACCAGGAAACGGCCTTGATTGTATCTTTACTTTTCTGTTTTAGGTTTTTAAGTTGTTTCTTTAACATCTTCTCCAAAAGTCTGAAGTAACAAATCATTTAAAAACCTCTTTTATAAACATATAAAATCTTATTACCCATGACAGTCCCTAACGGCAGACAACCAAACATAGAACCTGGTCTACAAGATCAAACTAGCATTTCATTGAACCTGTTTAACACCATCTTACAAACTGCAACAAATAGAACTGAGTTAGAACAATCGTGGCCAACGATTGAACGTGACATAACCATCCAGGAACAACGGGAAGCAAGACAGAGACAGTTGAGAAACTGAATCTGATCTAGTTTTCTTTGTTTCTTTGTTTTAAAAGTATTATCATTTTTGGATGCCTAGACGGTGTGTTTTATAGCCTTAAAACACAAACTCTGGAACAACATGTGGCATGATAGACATATAAAGAAGAAGAAGTTTGAGGAAGGATATTTGGTTCTCCCCTATAACAATAAGTATTTGTAGCACCCAGGCAAGCTTATAATGCATTGGCTAGGGCCATATTAGATAAATTCTCTCACAGATGGAGGTGCTGTACAACTGCAAGACTTGGCAGGAAAGGAAGTGCAAGGAATGGTGAATGGTAGTCGACTGAAACTGTATAGGTACATTCGACCTACTAACTCTCAATATTTTCAGCACAGTAAGTAGACTTGTACATATTGTAAATAATAGGAGCTAAAAGAAGAAAAAGGAAGATAAAAAAAGAAGTAATTAGGAGGAATAAGCAAGAGAAATATAATTCAGGAATGATAGTGTGCAGTAAACATAAATTGGTGCGACATAATTTGGGAGACTATGCGCAGGAAAATTAGGCACCACGTAAATAACCTGAAAAAAGTGAAAAACAAGACAGAACATTAATGACCGGGTTTATAAAAATGGAAAAGCACGAGCAAGTTTGACACTTAGTAATTTTTTAGCAACAAAGAACTTGAGAGTGCGAGCAAAGGGTGATTGAGCAAGAGGAAAAGTCATTTGATTGTGTGCAATACTAGTTAGATGGCACCCCTAAAGGTTGCCACTCCTAACCGATTTGTACGAGTAACCTAACAGTCAGGAAGGAAGAAGGAAATAATGGAAGAACTGGAGAATTGTGTGGAGTTGGAGGATGTTACAACATCAGAGACTGAATGTATAAATCCCACCAGGATAAAGGAATAAATATAAACCATAGAACAAGTGCAAGTGGTTAGAGCATGGAAAACCCTAATGAAAATGCAAACCCTAGTTCTGAAAACCCTACAAAAATGGAGGAAAAGTTCAAACAGAAGCACAAAGTCATCGCAGAGGAATTCTTGATCAAANAGTGGAAGACATGCTAGGGAAGGTGTCAAACATAAAATATGTGTACCATGATGTAACTAACACAGTGAAGTTTCTTGACTTCGCATAGGAAGTGTACTTGGAGAAAAGGGGGAGATAGGACCCCTAAGAAAACCCATTTTTGGATCTCGCGGAATGGATCACTGGTATTTACAATTTGGGCATTATGAATCTTTTGGACATACCACATTTTGGGCTTGGTGAAAATGTAGTCCTTTGTGTGAAGTAACTATTGGCCAGGGTACATGTAGGTAACCTATGGATGGACTTCTCAGTCCCCATAGTTGTGTATCTCATAGCCAAGATTACAAGGTTTCCTAGCAGTGATGTAAATCCAAAAGACTATTTGGGCAATAAATCCAGGGATAAAGAAATTGTAGAGGAAGTGAAATCATAGTTCGGGAAAAGTAGGAGAACCAGAGGAATAATCATAAAGTATATCAACGACCATGCAACAAATATTTCCACAAATATGATGGCTTGCAAACGTTTGAGGAAGTGCAGAAACAAAGAGACCCCATCAGGTGTTATAGCAATAGTTGTGTAGTGCGCAAAGGGTGTAGTGTTCAGCTCGACACCATATTTGTTGAACCAGTTGTTGATAGATTGCAGAGATGCACAAGATAATGGAACAAAATTCCATTACTCCTAGTTTCTAATACTAATAGTGTTGGTAGGCTGGCAGGAGCCCAAATTTTCATCTTTTCTGGACATAAAAGGGAAATTTTGTGCAACGTGCTATGAAACTTTGTGGTGGGAAAAGGACCCCAAGAACCAGCAGGTGAACAATGCAGTATTTTCCATGTTCTTGGAAGTTATGCAGTAGAAGACAACCAATGTCTGGAGGATTCCAATTGAATTGGTTCAAGAAAATGAATGTATTGTTAATTTTAAGGTTTTGAAGACACCATTTGTGGATTCGGGCCAGAAGGGACCCAAAGAAGAAGTGGTTGGAAATGAGTTATTACACATCATGCGAAGAAGTAGACTGGATCGTGAAAGACTAGTCTACACAGTGGAAGGTTCTAGCAACACAAAAGAAAGGAACAAATCCTAAGGATCAAGCAGAAGCAGTGTTGGCCCTTGACCAAGTTTTGGATAACCTTGGTCATGTTTGACCATATTTGGGACTTCGACGGGCTGGTCGAAGGCGGAACATAAGGTGAAGCGGAGATCGTGGGATACCGCCCCCTTTTTAGGGATTTTTTGGTTTAGGGTTTATGTAACGGGTATGAGATGTCAGCCCATGGGTTTACCCATGCCTTGGCCCATTTTTTAATGTATAAATAGATATCTAGATGATGTAAGAAACACACTAGGTCTAAGAGAGACGTGGTGCTAAGTGTTATATTGTGCTTAGTGCAAGTGATGTAAGTAGTTGGATCTACATGATTGAGTTAGCTTTGTGCATACTGTGTGCATGAGAGCTTGCAAAGCTAAGTGCAAGTGACTATAAAGAGGCTTTGTGCTGTAACCTAGCTCGGGGAAGGAGGGTCTGGTGAGGTGCACGCAGATCTCTTGTCCTATGCGGAGTGGGTTCTTGTGGCTCTGTTCCTGTAGAATATTGAAAGAAGACAAGAAAGAAGAGAATAATTGGTGGATGTAGCCCCACACTCGGGTGAACCACGTATACCCTATGTTGTGGTTGCTTTGTGCATTATAATTGTTATATTATTGATGTGATTTATGATTAGTGTAGTGATATATGTTAGATTCACCTGATATAATAGTAGCTTAGTGCTTAGTAATAGGAATGAATGCTAGATCTAATCTATTTCTATATGATAAGTGCTTGGATGTATTAGATCTTGTGAATGTTGTGTTGTTCTTTAATTAGGGTTTTCCCTTGTGAAGTGAATATTAATGAATGTTAACTGCTAAGTGCCTTGTTAGTGTTGTAATCACATATCTATGTCCCATCTAGGTTGTAGACATTTGAGTCCTGCAACCACCCTTGCCTCTACCTCGGGTGAGACTTCATCTGCTTCCCAGTAGTTAGGGTTTTTTTGGTGCACTGTTGAAGTGTTGAACCCCGGGTCTACCCCTATGCCAACAAATGGTTTTGTTGTTGGGACATGAAACTGTGATTGTTGGGAACTAAAGAAAAGAAATATTTGTGCGTAAATTTGTTTCTTTAGTGCATAGTATTCTACTTGACTGCGAAGCTCTGTGCTAAGAAAGGAATCAAAACTGAATAAAAGAGGTAAGATCTTAAATATTTGTGCTCTGAGAAAGGTAATATAAGTGAAAAGTTTTGTTTCAAAAGAATGGATCTAGGTATGTCTCTTAGATTTTGTCCTAGTCTGGAAACTAGGGCACAACTAGAATAAATAAGATTGGATATGAGTAGATATGATAAGAATAGTGAAATATATGTTATTCCTATGCATATAAAGAATTTTTGGACTAACACGTGGATGCAGGATCCTAGAAATATTTTTTTGCAGGCTAGTTACTGTGATCCCAGTGCGCAGTATAAGAAAGGTTGGGGGTCATTTAAAAGAAAGAGAGGATTAACTCTTTGTTATAGTTGCATAAGACCAGGACATATTTCTAAGGAATTAACTAGTAGAGTTCCTAGTTGTCTTTGTTGTAAATCTATGGACCATGAAGTTTTGGATTGCCATATAATGATTGCTAAAGTTGAAAAGATGAATATGAGACCAGAAAACCATCAAATAGGCCAAGAAACTAAGGATATGATAGAACCCCAGAAATAATCAGATACTGTGTTACTACAAATGAAAGAAACCCTAAATGATCACAGAGATATCAACTTATCAGAGATCTTAAATGAAAAGGAGTGCATAGAAACAAGAATAGGATACTTCAACATAGACTGTGTTCTGGATGAGGAAACACAAGTGAATATCATGACAGAAAGAACCTGGGAAATTTTGGGAAACCCTACTATAATTCCTTCATTGGGAGGAATAGGATTATTTAGAGGAAAGTTGATAACCCTATGTGGAAGACTTACCCAGAAATCTATGACTACCCATGGAACTTCGAAAGAGGAAGAATTTGAGGTTGTTAAATTTATTGAGAAAAATGCCCCATTTGCTATTTTGCTAGGAAAAACCTATATTGAGAAAGATCAGACATGAAGAAAACAAGAAGAGGAGGATATAGAATAGAAAAATAAATAACTAAGGGATTTCATGGCTAGGAGAATAACACACTTATTGGAAGAATAAGAGGACCAGTCAAAGCTAATGAGGACCATAGATCTGGACATCAAAGTTGAAATAACCCAACAAGACTTGAAACACCTGTCTGTACAAGAGAGTAGAGCACCTACCCCAGAAAGAGAAGAAGTATTACCCTCGAACCCTATGAAAGACCCTCCACAATGAAAAGTTACTATGCGAAGAGGAGATAAGAACAATAATGGAAAGAGGAAACTAGTGACTCAGATTACAAGAAAGAAAGCCAGAAAGCTCAGTAAGAAGAAAGCAAAGTTAGAGAAATTGTAGGAAGTTTCCAGAGATAACTTCATAGAAGGGAGGTATGCATCACTTGAACTTCGTCGGGATAATAGAACAACGAAGATTGGCACTTCACCACGGAGAATCAATATGACCTTTGGAGGCATCCCGACCATTATCCCGACGCTCTAGAATGTCTCAAACTGTAATTATGGCCAGAAAGATTGCCATTATACCATTGTGACCGCACCATAATGGATGGAATTGCATTGATTGAGGTGTTCCTTCCCATTGCAGGAGTTTGTTACGACATTTTCTATTTATCTCGTCGATCGTTGCATCAAGAACATGTTTTCCAACAATGATTATTCAAGCCCATAGAGAACTAGTTTCTTTCACGTTGTGCCTATTTGAGACCTCACCACCCGTTCTGTTACATCGAGTAATTGATCACCGACCTAAGATACTTGATCTCGAGCATGCATTTTGTGTGACTTCAGCACAGTAGATAAATCTATCTAAGAGATCCTCATAGACCACATGGCTAAGAAGGTCATGTCCATAGGAGTCCAAGCCTCGTTGACGACAGGAGTGCAAGCATCCTTGTCAACTATTCATGGATCTGGACCATCCCGAGCTGCGACAGAGAAATCAACCAAGCATCGTGATGACTTGGTGAATGTGAAGCTCATCCCATCTATCCTGCTCGATTATATCCCACCTCTGGTTGGCATGGTGAGTCGTGACAATGTCCCATGGGACTTCGACTACACCTTGATTACTACATACCTCCCAAAGGGGATACACACAGTAGGACCACAATTATTACAAATCATGATGTTGAATATCAGTGACTTCGACTTGGGAGACTGCAAAAACTATGGCATGCTCACCCCACACGAGTATTTGACCAAGAATAAGGGGAAGAATTAGAAGATCATCCCCCAGCTGTGGACTATGGACATCGCGAGGTCCACTATCTTGAACGTGATGAAGATACCACACTTTGGAAGGAATCAGGAGGTTAATGTGTGCGTTAAACTCTTGTTTTCTTGCTTCCATGGTGGTTATCTGTGGCTGGAAAAATGTATCGCCTTAGATCTGACGTTGATCCATCGGATCACTGGATTAAGAATGCAAGGACTAGACCCACAAGAATTATATCTAGGGAAGGCTACAGATCGTGCCCTAGCGTAGAAAATTAAAGATACTTATGGTGACATGGAAAAGGGGAAGTGAGGATACAAGGTAGCCTCCATTCAGAATGGTGCAGTGTGTCGAGCCTTCCAGTTGATCGCTAGTAATCTAGTAAGGAAGAACATACCCATGCAGGTCACGGGGTTCATTATTGACCTCGCAGGAAAATGTATTGAAGGACTACATATGAACTAGGTGATTTACCTCGTCAACCAGTTAGAACAAGACTATCGTGAAGCTCAATATCAGGGCTATGAGTTTCATTTTAGTTGGCTATTGATCCTCATTGCTTTCATTTCTTGGGAGATGTTATAAGGAGCAACCTTCCCTGAGATTGAGCCATCTGAAACCCTAGTTGTNAGTGGAAGACATGCTAGGGAAGGTGTCAAACATAAAATATGTGTACCATGATGTAACTAACACAGTGAAGTTTCTTGACTTCGCATAGGAAGTGTACTTGGAGAAAAGGGGGAGATAGGACCCCTAAGAAAACCCATTTTTGGATCTCGCGGAATGGATCACTGGTATTTACAATTTGGGCATTATGAATCTTTTGGACATACCACATTTTGGGCTTGGTGAAAATGTAGTCCTTTGTGTGAAGTAACTATTGGCCAGGGTACATGTAGGTAACCTATGGATGGACTTCTCAGTCCCCATAGTTGTGTATCTCATAGCCAAGATTACAAGGTTTCCTAGCAGTGATGTAAATCCAAAAGACTATTTGGGCAATAAATCCAGGGATAAAGAAATTGTAGAGGAAGTGAAATCATAGTTCGGGAAAAGTAGGAGAACCAGAGGAATAATCATAAAGTATATCAACGACCATGCAACAAATATTTCCACAAATATGATGGCTTGCAAACGTTTGAGGAAGTGCAGAAACAAAGAGACCCCATCAGGTGTTATAGCAATAGTTGTGTAGTGCGCAAAGGGTGTAGTGTTCAGCTCGACACCATATTTGTTGAACCAGTTGTTGATAGATTGCAGAGATGCACAAGATAATGGAACAAAATTCCATTACTCCTAGTTTCTAATACTAATAGTGTTGGTAGGCTGGCAGGAGCCCAAATTTTCATCTTTTCTGGACATAAAAGGGAAATTTTGTGCAACGTGCTATGAAACTTTGTGGTGGGAAAAGGACCCCAAGAACCAGCAGGTGAACAATGCAGTATTTTCCATGTTCTTGGAAGTTATGCAGTAGAAGACAACCAATGTCTGGAGGATTCCAATTGAATTGGTTCAAGAAAATGAATGTATTGTTAATTTTAAGGTTTTGAAGACACCATTTGTGGATTCGGGCCAGAAGGGACCCAAAGAAGAAGTGGTTGGAAATGAGTTATTACACATCATGCGAAGAAGTAGACTGGATCGTGAAAGACTAGTCTGCACAGTGGAAGGTTCTAGCAACACAAAAGAAAGGAACAAATCCTAAGGATCAAGCAGAAGCAGTGTTGGACCTTGACCAAGTTTTGGATAACCTTGGTCATGTTTGACCATATTTGGGACTTCGACGGGCTGGTCGAAGGCGAAACATAAGGTGAAGCGGAGATCGTGGGATCCCGCCCCCTTTTTAGGGATTTTTTGGTTTAGGGTTTATGTAACGGGTATGAGATGTCAGCCCATGGGTTTACCCATGCCTTGGCCCCTTTTGTAATGTATAAATAGATATCTAGATGATGTAAGAAACACACTAGGTCTAAGAGAGATGTGGTGCTAAGTGCTATATTGTGCTTAGTGCAAGTGATGTAAGTAGTTGGATCTACATGATTGAGTTAGCTTTGTGCATACTGTGTGCATGAGAACTTGCAAAGCTAAGTGCAAGTGACTATAAAGAGGCTTTGTGTTGTAACCTAGCTCGGGGAAGGAGGGTCTGGTGAGGTGCACGCAGATCTCTTGTCCTATGTGGAGTGGGTTCTTGTGGCTCTATTCCTGTAGAATATTGAAAGAAGACAATAAAGAAGAGAATAATTGGTGGATGTAGCCCCACACTCGGGTGAACCACGTATACCCTATTTTGTGGTTGCTTTGTGCATTATAATTGTTATATTATTGATGTGATTTATGATTAGTGTAGTGATATATGTTAGATGCACCTGATATAATAGTAGCTTAGTGCTTAGTAATAGGAATGAATGCTAGATCTAATCTATTTCTATATGATAAGTGCTTGGATGTATTAGATCTTGTGAATGTTGTGTTGTTCTTTAATTAGGGTTTTCCCTTGTGAAGTGAATATTAATGAATGTTAACTGCTAAGTGCCTTGTTAGTGTTGTAATCACATATCTATGTCCCATCTAGGTTGTAGACATTTGAGTCCTGCAACCACCCTTGCCTCTACCTCGGGTGAGACTTCATCTGCTTCCCAGTAGTTAGGGTTTTTTTGGTGCACTGTTGAAGTGTTGAACCCCGGGTCTACCCCTATGCCAACAAATGGTTTTGTTGTTGGGACATGAAACTGTGATTGTTGGGAACTAAAGAAAAGAAATATTTGTGCGTAAATTTGTTTCTTTAGTGCATAGTATTCTACTTGACTGCGAAGCTCTGTGCTAAGAAAGGAATCAAAACTGAATAAAAGAGGTAAGATCTTAAATATTTGTGCTCTGAGAAAGGTAATATAAGTGAAAAGTTTTGTTTCAAAAGAATGGATCTAGGTATGTCTCTTAGATTTTGTCCTAGTCTGGAAACTAGGGCACAACTAGAATAAATAAGATTGGATATGAGTAGATATGATAAGAATAGTGAAATATATGTTATTCCTATGCATATAAAGAATTTTTGGACTAACACGTGGATGCAGGATCCTAGAAATATTTTTTTGCAGGCTAGTTACTGTGATCCCAGTGCGCAGTATAAGAAAGGTTGGGGGTCATTTAAAAGAAAGAGAGGATTAACTCTTTGTTATAGTTGCATAAGACCAGGACATATTTCTAAGGAATTAACTAGTAGAGTTCCTAGTTGTCTTTGTTGTAAATCTATGGACCATGAAGTTTTGGATTGCCATATAATGATTGCTAAAGTTGAAAAGATGAATATGAGACCAGAAAACCATCAAATAGGCCAAGAAACTAAGGATATGATAGAACCCCAGAAATAATCAGATACTGTGTTACTACAAATGAAAGAAACCCTAAATGATCACAGAGATATCAACTTATCAGAGATCTTAAATGAAAAGGAGTGCATAGAAACAAGAATAGGATACTTCAACATAGACTGTGTTCTGGATGAGGAAACACAAGTGAATATCATGACAGAAAGAACCTGGGAAATTTTGGGAAACCCTACTATAATTCCTTCATTGGGAGGAATAGGATTATTTAGAGGAAAGTTGATAACCCTATGTGGAAGACTTACCCAGAAATCTATGACTACCCATGGAACTTCGAAAGAGGAAGAATTTGAGGTTGTTAAATTTATTGAGAAAAATGCCCCATTTGCTATTTTGCTAGGAAAAACCTATATTGAGAAAGATCAGACATGAAGAAAACAAGAAGAGGAGGATATAGAATAGAAAAATAAATAACTAAGGGATTTCATGGCTAGGAGAATAACACACTTATTGGAAGAATAAGAGGACCAGTCAAAGCTAATGAGGACCATAGATCTGGACATCAAAGTTGAAATAACCCAACAAGACTTGAAACACCTGTCTGTACAAGAGAGTAGAGCACCTACCCCAGAAAGAGAAGAAGTATTACCCTCGAACCCTATGAAAGACCCTCCACAATGAAAAGTTACTATGCGAAGAGGAGATAAGAACAATAATGGAAAGAGGAAACTAGTGACTCAGATTACAAGAAAGAAAGCCAGAAAGCTCAGTAAGAAGAAAGCAAAGTTAGAGAAATTGTAGGAAGTTTCCAGAGATAACTTCATAGAAGGGAGGTATGCATCACTTGAACTTCGTCGGGATAATAGAACAACGAAGATTGGCACTTCACCACGGAGAATCAATATGACCTTTGGAGGCATCCCGACCATTATCCCGACGCTCTAGAATGTCTCAAACTGTAATTATGGCCAGAAAGATTGCCATTATACCATTGTGACCGCACCATAATGGATGGAATTGCATTGATTGAGGTGTTCCTTCCCATTGCAGGAGTTTGTTACGACATTTTCTATTTATCTCGTCGATCGTTGCATCAAGAACATGTTTTCCAACAATGATTATTCAAGCCCATAGAGAACTAGTTTCTTTCACGTTGTGCCTATTTGAGACCTCACCACCCGTTCTGTTACATCGAGTAATTGATCACCGACCTAAGATACTTGATCTCGAGCATGCATTTTGTGTGACTTCAGCACAGTAGATAAATCTATCTAAGAGATCCTCATAGACCACATGGCTAAGAAGGTCATGTCCATAGGAGTCCAAGCCTCGTTGACGACAGGAGTGCAAGCATCCTTGTCAACTATTCATGGATCTGGACCATCCCGAGCTGCGACAGAGAAATCAACCAAGCATCGTGATGACTTGGTGAATGTGAAGCTCATCCCATCTATCCTGCTCGATTATATCCCACCTCTGGTTGGCATGGTGAGTCGTGACAATGTCCCATGGGACTTCGACTACACCTTGATTACTACATACCTCCCAAAGGGGATACACACAGTAGGACCACAATTATTACAAATCATGATGTTGAATATCAGTGACTTCGACTTGGGAGACTGCAAAAACTATGGCATGCTCACCCCACACGAGTATTTGACCAAGAATAAGGGGAAGAATTAGAAGATCATCCCCCAGCTGTGGACTATGGACATCGCGAGGTCCACTATCTTGAACGTGATGAAGATACCACACTTTGGAAGGAATCAGGAGGTTAATGTGTGCGTTAAACTCTTGTTTTCTTGCTTCCATGGTGGTTATCTGTGGCTGGAAAAATGTATCGCCTTAGATCTGACGTTGATCCATCGGATCACTGGATTAAGAATGCAAGGACTAGACCCACAAGAATTATATCTAGGGAAGGCTACAGATCGTGCCCTAGCGTAGAAAATTAAAGATACTTATGGTGACATGGAAAAGGGGAAGTGAGGATACAAGGTAGCCTCCATTCAGAATGGTGCAGTGTGTCGAGCCTTCCAGTTGATCGCTAGTAATCTAGTAAGGAAGAACATACCCATGCAGGTCACGGGGTTCATTATTGACCTCGCAGGAAAATGTATTGAAGGACTACATATGAACTAGGTGATTTACCTCGTCAACCAGTTAGAACAAGACTATCGTGAAGCTCAATATCAGGGCTATGAGTTTCATTTTAGTTGGCTATTGATCCTCATTGCTTTCATTTCTTGGGAGATGTTATAAGGAGCAACCTTCCCTGAGATTGAGCCATCTGAAACCCTAGTTGTGAAGTTCACCATGCTCTGGTATTCGAGTGACATGGAGAAACAATGGCAGTCAAACGTTGTGTTCCACACCTACTACCTACAGTTGAAGAGGGTTATTGAGTATTTCCCTCATATGATGTTGAACACCCTGCATAGGTTCAAACCATTTGTGAAGTTATGCACAGATAGACATTTTATTTATATCACTGTGTGCGGAGACGAACATAAAGAAGAGCTCCAATCTTATTATAAGCTCACTGAGGAGGACATGGAAGAAATAACTAAGGAGTGGCCTGCAAAGCTCCTTATATCAGTCGACCAGGCAGAACTGTCCAACCCCGACCTCATCAGAAGTCCTATGGTTACTCGCGAATAGTATGATGCACCCATCAGTAGTAGAAGGAAGAAAAAGGAAGAGGTACAAGAGCTGAACAACGCATCAGAAGAGACTTCTTCAGAATCACTTGGAGGGGGAGGTGATGACAAAGTAGACAAAGAAGAGGACAAAGGAGAAGAAGACAAGCAGAAACCAGGTGAAGTAACACCGCTTAGGGATCCTCTCGATGAAGCTGATACCTCCAAGAAGAGAAAGGTTTCCCCATGAAACCTACATAGTTGAAGAAGTCCAAAGCTAGTAAACCAAAAATGCAGATTGTGCTCACGATGGATGACATAGATTTTATCATCACCACTGTCTCAGATACCTCAGAAGATATCTTACAGTGAAATGAAGGAAAACAAGATACCATGTGTGAAAGAATTGAAGCATAGCTGAAAGGGGTACCACAAGCCCTCTACTCCAGTCGCACAGTGTTTATCGAGCCCCCATCATCAGAAGGAACAAATTTGGGAGATGAGCCATCCCAGCTATGTCAAATAGCATATGCGACCAAAGCTCACCTTCATCGTGTTCAGGAAGAAAACTAACAGGCCACAGAGGCCTTAAAGAAAACAAAAGAGGAAGCCATAGAGAAAGGTCAGGTTGTGCAACAGGAAAAAGACGACAGCCAAGACAAGTTTGCAGAGGATAGAGTGCATATCCAGAAGGAGAGGGAACAGCTGCTCAGAGAGCAGATTGGAGTTAAAGAAGCAGTCACTAGATCACTTTACTCTATGATGGGCTTAGAACATATGGAAGAAGTCCCAGTGGAAATCCAAGTAGGGAAGCTTGTTGAATCCATTCAACAGCTCCAACAGAGGGTAGCAGAACTAGAGTGACAAGCAGTGCCAAGCAATCTACAGGAAGTGCGAGACTAGATAGAAGAAACTCCTAGGATTGCAGTCTAGAGAATCAAGGCATTGGCCTTAGAATGTAAATAGCTCAACAGTCGAAATGTGCAGACTTACAAGCGCCTTACAGAGGACCATGAACTAAGGACACTGGAGTCGCAACTTCAGGAGGTTAAGCAGCAAGTAAAAACAATGCAAGCGAAGTTGAAGCCACTATCAATGGTTGAGAGGATGAAATGATCCTTGGAAAAGAACATAGTTCAGCAACAAGTCCATGCCATATAGATCAATGTCATAGAAGTGACTCAGTGACTCCATCCAGTGCAGGATGAAGCTTGCGTACTTTTTGAGGAAATTGAAGGATGAGGTGAAAAACTAGAACAAGTGGTCACCTCGGTTGAATAGCGATTGGAATAACCTGTGATCAAGAAAGTTATCCGGGAGTTCATTGAGAAGGAGGCTCTGGCGAAGCAGCAGTTCGAAGCAGCTTGAGCCAAGCTCAATGCATTTGAGGCAGAGTTACCCTAAATTAGAGTGACTCGGGACGAGTCACAGGTGAGTGTTGGGAACCTGTTGTCCCTTGACCAAGTTTTGGATAACCTTGGTCATGTTTGACCATTTTTGGGACTTCAATAGGCTGGTCGAAAGCAGAGCAAAAGGCGAAGTAGAGATCATAGAATCTCGCCCCATTTTTAGAGATTTTTGGGTTTAGGGCTTATGTAACAGGTATGAGATTTTGGCCCATGGGTTTACCCATGCCTTGGCCCCTTTTGTAATGTATAAATAGATATCTAGACGATGTAAGAAACATACTAGGTCTAAGAGAGACATGGTGCTAAGTGATATATTTTGTTGAGTGAAAGTGATGTAAGTAGTTGGATCTACGTGATTGAGTTATCTTTGTGCATACTGTGCATGACAACTTGCAGAGCTAAGTGCAAGTGACTGTAAAGAGGCTTTGTGCTATAACCTAGCTCAAGGAAGGAGGGTCTAGAGAGGTGCACGCAAATCACCTGTCCTATTCGGAGTGGGTTCTTGTGGCTCTATGCTTGTAGAAGATAGAAATAAGATAATAAATAAGAGAAGAATTGGTGAATGTAGCCCCACACTAGGGTGAACCACGTATATCCTATGTTGTGGCTGCTTTGTGCATTATAGTTTTTATGTTATTGATGTGATTTATGCTTAGTGCAGTGATATACGTTAGATGCACCTGATATAATAGTAGCTTAGTGATTAGTAATGGGAATGAATTCTAGATCTGATCTATTTCTATATGTTAAGTGCTTGGATGTATTATATATTTTGAATGCTATGTTGTTATGTAATTAGGGTTTTCCCCTACGAAGTGAATATTAATGAATGGTAACTGCTAAGTGCTCTGTTAGTGTTGTAATCATAGATCTGTGTCCCAGCTAGGTTGTAGACACTTGAGTTCTGCAACCACCCCTACCTCTACCTCGAGTGAGACTTCATTTGCTTCGCAGGTGTTGTCTAAAGGGCCAGTAGTTAAGGTTTTGTTGGTGCATTGTGTAAGCATTGAACCCCGAGTCTTCCCCTGTGCCAACAAGAAGGAACATCAAAGAAGTCAAGCAATCCATTAGATAATACAAGGAAATATACAGAGCATGGTCAAGACTCATGAAGTAGCACAATAAGCAAGAATCCAAGAAAGAAAGAGATTGTGTCAAGGAAAAAAGTAAAAGGGGATGACGAGAAGGGAGATAGCTCTCATCTAAAGGAAGTAAAAGATGTGGAAGAAACAAAGAAGAAAACTAAGGTGCAGACCTCAACCCCAACAAAGAAGAGGATTGGAAAAAATGAGGCAAAAATAAGGAAAAAGATGAAGTATCACAAGAATCCTCCAACCATCATGATTACAGAGGATGATTTAGATTTTTTCGCAAACAAATTCCAAGATAGAGGGCAGGATGTAGTACGAGTAGCAGAGGCACAAAGGGAAAAAATTATGGAGAAATTGGTAGAAGTACATGACATCCTATAGTGACTGCAACTAAATACAATAGCAACACAATAGAAAGAAAAATCGTAGGAAGCATTAGTACAAAAAGAGAAAGAAGAGATTGTGACGACAGTAGTAGTGAGTAGTGACAGATTCAAAGTCATATAGGAAATGTTGGAGGTGGATGAAAACACAGTGCAGATACCAGTGAAGGACATGGAACATCTGGAGTTAGTTCTCACAAACATACCCACAAAGGAATTCTATGGACTACAAGTGAGTGTAATGTAGGAAGTACATTCTAGATCTAGGGAGGATGCCACCAACCTAGGGCTTGACCATGAGGTGAAGGATATTTTTCAAGTGACATGTGAACAGATCACACTAGAAAAGGAGGAGAAGCAACACACAGATAACTTAGAGAATAATATTGTAGAGGTATACAAGAGCATACCATACTATGCACATGCATAGGAGGTTACAACAAAAGAGAAGATACAAAGGATTGCACAGATAATGGAGAAATACAAGCAAGAGATAGTGGACTTAATAGAGAAATTAACTCTAAGAACACCTCCAGAAGTACGAGAGAAGAGAGAGAAGGAGGCTACTACACACGTAGAGAGTATAGTGTAGGATCTTAAAGAAGTGGAAGAACTATATGACAGGATTACACATATTTGCACCAACATGGAAGAGAATGAGAAGATCAAGCAGCTAGAGAAGAGAGAGGAAAAAATGAACGTTGCAGTTCAGGACTTAAATAAGAGGAAAAATACCATGGACATATCCCTAAGAATGAGGGCCACACAGGAGCTGAAAATTTTTCAGGTAGAAGTAAAGACTGTGCAGGAGGAGAAACAAGCAAGGCGTTCTTAGTTGGAGCCATTTTAGCAACAAGTCAAAGGAATGATAGATGAGCTCCAAACAGATAAAGGAAGATGGGAACAATGCTAGCAAAAAATAGAGAAGTGTTGAAAGAGCACATGACAGTGCAGGATTTGGAGACACTAGCAGAAAAGAGTGCACAAGCCAAGAAGAAAGCAACAGACTTAGAAAAGAATTTCCATGCACTGGAGGTAGCACTGTAGAAGGTGCACTCAGGCTAAGTGGCTTGGGACCAACCACATGTTAGTGTTGGGGACCTGTTGGAGCAGGCATTTTTGGGAGAATAGAACAACAAACGAGGAATATTGGACTACTAAAGTGAGCATGCCATATTTTGGGGAAACATAGCACACACGGCAGGATTTGTGGAAATTCGCAGATGTGAACAAACCTAGACATGTTATGGTTAGGGTTTTGGGATGTATTGTAAGGGTTTTAACCCACTTTTGTAATATAAAAAATGTGTATGAGGTATATTAAAGAGGAAATCTATAGAAGTTTCTTCTCATATATTTTGGGAGAACAATTTTGGAAAACCTATTTTGGAGTCTTTGCGGAGTTGAATTATTTTTTGATAGATGTAGATATCGGATGAAGTTTAAGTAGATGAGGGTCGGGTCGCAAGTTTTTCATCTTGGAGGGATCTTGGTCCACCTCACTACTCTCTATTATAATGTGATCCATGCGGTGCCTTTTGATGAATAAGAAAAGAAGCGAAAGATCTTTGTGGAATGTTGGCATAGGGGCAGACCTGGGGTTCAATGCTACAATAGCGCACCAACAAAACCCTAACTACCGGCCCTTTTGAAAACACCTGTGAAGCAGATGAAGTCTCAGCCGAGGTAGAGGCAGGGGTGGTTGCAAGACTCAGGTGTCTGTAACCTTAGCTGGGACATAGATCTGTGATTATATCACTTACAAATCACTTAGGATAGATCATTCATCAATATTCCACTTAGATCTACTTTTCCGACATAACAGAGCATCGCAACATTCACTTAGGTCTAGGTTATTTTAGCACTTAGCAAAAACAAGACAGATTAGATCTGGTAGACCAAGAACTTAGCATATTCATACACATCGGATTTAGCATTCATGTACATCTCTAGCACTAAGCATAAGCAAGTCTATTTAATCACATCTAAGCACTTAGCAATAAAAAACATATAAGAATAAGCACAAATCACAACACACAGTATTTACTTAGTTCACCCCCACCCTGGGGCTACATCCACCAACTCTTCTTCTTTATTATCTTCAGTCAATCCGGTTATAGCACAGAGCTATCAAAATCCTACTCCGCATAGGATAGGAGATTTGCGTGCACCTCGCCAAATCCTCTTTCCTTGAGTAGATCTAGCACGAAGCCTCCTTATAATCTGTGCACTCAACACTTACAACACTTGCACTCAGCTCTACAAGTCAATCACATAGATCAATTCTAGCACTAAGCCCTTGGCTAATCTTCTCCTCTACTTACATCGCCTAGATATCTATTTATACATTACAAACGTGTGTCTAAGCATGGGTAAACCCATGGGCAGGAATCCCTTTCCCATTACATATTCCCAGAAACCCAAAAAGGACCCAAAGTGGGCCGAGATCCTGTGATCTCTATTTCGTCTCGCGCGCCTCCTTCGACAGGATGTCAAAGTCCCAAAAATGGTCAAATATGACCAAGTATTCCTCAAAACTTGGTCAAGGGCCAACATGGACGTAGCCTCAGGGGGTGAACCATTGTAAAACTATGTGGACATTGCGTCTGAATACTTTACTATTTATGTAATTATGATTGAATGGTTAGATATATGAATGAATGGTTTTGCTTACAACTCACACTAGAATAGATATATAGAATAAATATTATGAATAAATGAATGGATCTGATGAATACTGTAATAGAATGCATGGTTAAGTATAAATAAGAAATAAGAAATAACATCCTCCAATCCCTTCCATGACTGTAGACATATTTGTCCTGCAATCCCCCATAAACCATCTCGGGTGAGATTATGTTGTGCACTATGTGTGTAGTGTAGCCTTATGTTTTACTAGAAGGGACGATGGTGATAAGGGTTTTGTTGGAGAACTAAGGTAGAACCTGGGTCATCCCACAAGTCCAACAACATTGACAATAGCCACAACTCATGAAGAGATTTCATTAGATCGTGAAGAACAAAGAGAGATCACAAGAAAGAAAAGAAGATAAGATAGAAATTGAATATGGAATCGTACTAGGGTCCAATAACAAGAAGTAAAAACAAACAACTTCTAATTCCAGAAGTTGGAGAAAGTTCCACCATTGAAAAAAGAAGAAATATGATAATGGGTAACAGACAAAAGAATCCAGAGAATCATGAAGAAATAAATGACATACAAAGAATTCCAAGAATAAGGGTTAGGAATAACCCACTTAATCTTCAAGGAGAACAACATAAATTGCCAACTCTTCCACAAGGAGCATTGCCAACATTTTTCAGGAAATGGAGTGATGGACCACAAAAGATTTGGATCTGTTTATGAATATGTGAGAGATTCATTTAGTAGAACATGATGATGTAATGGTCAAACTTTTTCTTCAAACATTGACAGGCTTGGCCTATGAGTGGTATATGTCTCTTCCTACAAGTTTATTTTCATCATTTGATTATTTAGAAACCATGTTCTTGACTATGTATGCTCCTCCAGTAGGATATCATACTCTACTATGTAATATCCCCTTCTCATTGACATGAGAGATCAGGGACGTAGAGTCTAGATACATAAGCAAGGGGAAAGAAATGTGGGTTGGTCACTAAAAAGACCTAAAGTTGTATCATTAAAGTGACTTTGGTAAAAGACTAAGGAATTGTTATTAAAGTGACTTTGGTAAAAGATTAAGAAGATTAAATTAAAATCCTTAGCACGTGGAAAAATAAACTCAATGGAAAATTAGAAAAGGAGGTATAAAAGAAGGATAAGGGCACACCTCTTCGTATTCTATTCTCATTACTCATTTGTCACTTTTCACTCTTGAGCTAGACATCTTACATTTTGAGGGTTTTGAGTAAACAAACCCTAGCAACTAGCAAGGAGGTGAAAGATTCCTTTGTTCCTGGTTCAAGCTTGGCCAAGGAGGTGAAATATACCTCCTTCACCATTCTAATCCAGTCACATGTATTAAGCATGATAACACTTGGAGTTGGTGCATAGATCTGAAGGGTTTTTAGCAGTAGGGTGCATCTTTGGAAGATAAAAGGTTTGATCTTCTTGGAGGAGTCTAGATATGCAATTTTTCATCATTGAAGAGTCATCTATAGAGCCATAGCATCCTTTTGTAGCATTGGTATCTAGGGTATCCCCTTGGATTATTTTATTTGGATCAGGACGAATTTCCGAAGGAGGGCGCAACTTCCAATGAGGATATTCACAAATCTGAGGGAAAACTTGAGAGGTTTAACTCTAACTTGATTAATTCCTATTCTAGTGCCTTTGATCTATAGTTTGAGGGTATTTTGACATTATTTGGAAGTCATTCACTAGAAGGCTGAAATATTGAGCATTTCCAGCTAGTCAAGGTTGTACCAGTTCCAGATCCTGCATTCCAGGGTCGTACTATCTCCAGATATGCTCATCCAGGCCATACCAGCAAGGATCTGAAGGGATCTATTCAAGAAGGGAAAGAAATTAATCTTTCTATCATCTATATTCAGTGGAGGAAGACTTGGGGTCTCTATACCTCCTATATTGTACTAGATCTATGTATGAAGATCACTTATTCTATCTAAATAAAGGTCAGATCTGGAGCTTGTTGTGTATGTTTATGTTTTTAATTCATTATCATGTGTTCCATACTTGTCAATATGTCTTCTATGCAATAAACTCAAATAAAATAATCATGCACATCCTTCTGTAATATCCACCTGCAAAACCAAACACAAAACATCAGATACAAACCCTGTTCTTGGCCAAAAATTGGTTGGGAACATTACAGTGGTATCAAAGTGAATTTCATTCGCCAACCTGTGCAAAGAAGAAAGATGACCAAAAGAAGAGGTCGTGGGGGACAACCCATGATAGGTAATCCATAAGAGGAAGAGAAGGAAGGAAGCATGGGAGAGACACGTGAGACATAAAATGCTACATATGAAGAAACCAAACTTCTAGAAGATAAATTATCCCATAC
>JZKD02S0076076.1:0-12318 GCA_000966675.3 Picea glauca
GGGTCCTCTCGAACTAGGTAATCGTTAACCTACAGTTCGAGACACGACGGGAGTGCTAGTAGGCTATGGCAGGGCTGCTGTCCACACCTCTCCCTCAACATCTCTGGTAGTCATGCGTGACCCCTTTACTCCATATGTGAGTCTAGTCGGCAAGCTATCGTCAACCTGCATCATCAACAAATCATGTCAGAATATATCCATATCATATCATCTAATCAAAGGTGCTAATATCATAGTTAAAACAATCAACCCCAATGGTACACTCCCTGACTCGATCCAGAGTCCAAGGGGTTCCATCGATGCCTCTGCATCCTTGAGGTCCAAAATCCTGCACACTCAGTAAAACCGAGTTAATAGCACATGTCTATGTCAAAGCGGTAAAACAACATGTCATCAACCCATAACGCCTCATAATCAAAATCAAAAGTTTTAATAGCATAATAATTTGGATCACTTGCGAGCAAGTGTCCTCAAAGAATAAGTTCACTCAGTGCGCCAGAGAGGGATGTTACATGGTGTCTCCTTGAGTTGGTGCTCATTAGAAGAGAGATTGGTGTTTCTCACACAATTGTAACTTGTACTTGTTATTGTTATATTTAAATTTTTGTATTCAGTACGTTCTTGTTGATCAATTTTTATGATTAATTAATTTGTTAATTAATAATTGTTAAAATTTTAAAAGAAGACGCAATACTAATTCGCCCCCCTCTCAGTATTGGCCAATATTTCAACAATTGGTATTAGAGCAAGTGCCTTCGCCATAGTTTAACAACTTGAAGGTAGATTCTAAAGATATAAAATGGATCACCAAGAAGTAATGTCCTACTGATCACCATTGTTTAAAGGAGATGATTATGCTTTCTGGAGTATAAGAATGAAAATCTATGTGATGGCCCTTAGCTGTGATGTTTGGAAATATGTTGAAAATGATTACACTTCTCCATCTACTCCACCTACTAATACTGCTGCAAAGAAGCTCTACAATGACAATTCAAGAGTTATTAATGTTATTCTTCGAGGATTAGCAAATCCTATATTTGTAAAAGTGATGCATTGTAAAGCAACAAAGGAAATTTGGGATAAATTGAAAATCAGATATGAAGGAGATGGAAAGGTCAAGCAAGCTAAATTTCAAACACATAAAGGGAAGTTTGATATTCTGAAGATAAAAGAGGAAGAAAACATTGCAGAATATTTTCAAAGAGTGGATGAAATAGTCAATTCAATTAAAGCATTGGGAGAAGAGATAAAAGACAATATGTTTGTCCAAAAGGTGTTGATATCATTACCAATGAGATATGATGTCAAGATATATACCTTGTAAGATAAAGAATACCTTGACAACCTTACAATGGATGAACTTCATGAGATTCTTATAGCATATGAAATGAGAATCGGGCAAGAAAAGTCATAAAAAAGGGAAACAACCTTCAAAGCATAAAAAACAATAAGGAACCATAAGCATGTTCCAAATGAAAATAACTCAGATATATCAGATGAAGAAGAGGCCAACTTTATAAGAAAACTCAAGAAAGGGTCTGGAAAATACAAAGGGAAGTTACCTTTCAAATGCTTCAATTGTAGAAAAATTGGACACTTTTCTAACAAATGTCCCTATCCCAAACAAGAAGATAATTATGATGAAGAAGCTTACAATCATAAATACCATAGAAAGGGAAAAACCAAAAACAAAAATAAGAAGACCTTTTACACCAAAGAGGACAACAGTTCATCTGAAGAAAGTGAATATGAAAAGTCACAAAATCTATTTATGGGTATAGAAACCCAAGATAATCTTTCTAAAAATACTTTTGAGATTGAAGAAAACTCTGAGGATGAAGGAGAAGTAGAGCTAGAAGCAGACCTAATCAGTGCTCTGGATGAACTTAGAAATTATAAAAATAAGAACAAGTTACTAAGGGGGCAACTGCTAGAATTTGAAGAAGCACACCAATTAAGAGAAAAATAAGTTTCAAAAACCATCAAAGAATCATAGAAAATCATGATTGACCTGAAGAATCAACTTCGAGAAGCCAAGATAAATGAGGAAGTCTTGATTAAACAACTCAATAAAAAATAACAATATTATAAGAAGCTACATACTGAAATTGTTCAACTAAAGAGGGAACGTGAGAAAGGAAACAACCAATCAATATTTGAAAATAGTTCAAAAATATTGAACGACATTCTTAATAGTCAAATATCACCAAACGATAAGACAATATTGGGATATGATCAAGATTCAACCTCTGCCAAACATAATACTAACAAACAACCAATCAATTATGCATATGCGCTTAGAAGCCCCTTAAAAAGGGAAGATAACAAGGGGAAAATGTTACCATTAAAGAGTGTTCCTAATAAACTGAAATCAACACCCCCTACAAAAGAAAAAGAAGACAAAAAGAACATAGTGACCAGAAGGACACCCCCTAATAGATATCAACATATCTTTCTTGGATATTGCTACTCTTGCAATAATTTTGGACATAAAAGCAATGTATTGTAAAGCCTATAGTAAGTACAATCCTAAAAATGTCCAAAGATATAAGAAAAACAAGAATAATGCAGAGAAAAGAAACTATAATTCATTCTCTCCTTACAAGATTACAATGTTGAATGTCACAAGTGCAACAAATATGGTCATAAAGCCGGTGAATGTAGATTGCCAATGCAATCCTTGAAGACAACAATTCCCAACAATAAAGATAAAAAGATATGGAAATAAAAACATGTAGAAGAAAAGGTAACAGAATGTCAAGTAACCATGTATGCCAAGAACAAAAAGTGTCAATGGTATATTGATAGTGGATGCTCTAAGCATATGGTGGGAGATAAAAGCAAATTTCTCAATCTAACAAAGAAGGAAAAAGGAAGTGTCACATTTGGAGATAATTTATCTATTAGAATACTTGGAAAATGCACAATCACTTTGGGAAACAAGAAAAATAAAGAAAAAAATGTGCTACTAGTTGAAAATATGAAGCCTAATCTTCTAAGTGTAAGCCAAACTTGTGATCAAGGACATATACTCATTTTTTACTCCCAGAAATGTGAAATCGGGAAGGAAGGATCAGGAAAATTAGTATCTATTGCACCAAGAACCTCAAGTAATGTATATATTTTAGATATTAAAGAAGAAGAAGAATTATACATGAGTCAAGTAGATGAAAGTTAGTTGTGGAACAAAAGAATGGGACACTTGAGCTTTGAAAATATGATCAAATCTAGTAGAAAAGAAGTAGCGAAGGACATGCCAAAGATTATAAAACCTTCTGAACATGTTTGTAAGCATTGCCAACTTGAGAAGCAGACGAAAGTCAGATTCGAGGCAAAAGAATATTCTACATCAAGACCCTTGGAGCTTGTTCACACTGACCTCTATGGACCTACTAGGACTAGAAGTATACAAGGAGAGCATTGCTTCATGTTGATTATTGATGACTATACAAGGATGGCCTGGGTATACTTCCTCAAAGAAAAATCAAAGGCATTTGAAAATTTTAAGGCATTCAAAGCTTACGTGGAGAATGATACATATCTCAAGATAAAGCGTCTGAGGTTAGATAATGTAGGGGAATTTACCTCTAACGAATTCAATAAGTTTTGTGAATATCATGGAATCAAGAGACAATTTTTCAGCTCCAAGAACTCCTCAACAAAATGGAGTTGTTGAAAGGAAAAATAGAATTGTTCAAGAGGCTGCAAGAACAATGTTGAATGAAGCCAAACTTCCAGATAAGTTTTGGAGAGATGCAGTATATACAACAGTTCACATACTCAACCAAGAACAAATTAGAGTTAACCATGAAAAGACACCTTATGAGATATGGTTTGGAAAACCAACATCATTCAAACACTTCAGAGTCTTTGGGAGCAAATGCTATATTAATAGGGATGATGATAACGTAGGAAAATTTGATTCCAGATCATTTGAGGGGATATTTCTTGGTTACTCACCAAAAAAAAAGGCTTGCATATGCTATAATATAAGATTTCACAAAATAGTGGAAAGTGCAAGTGTAAAAGTGGTTGATCTAAAATTGAGAAAAATCAAATATCAAGATAAATAAAAAATTGATGAACGAAGAAGAACTAGTGATGAAGAAGAAGATGGTGAATCACATGAAGAAGAAGATGGTGAATCATAAAATAAAGAATATGTTGAAGAACTACAAGAGAATGAACCACAAACTGATGAAGAAAAGGATGAGGAAGAAACACTCTTGCCAAAAGCTCCATCAAAAAGAGTTCAAAAGAATCACCCTAAAAGCCAAATCATAGGGGATAAAAGTGCAAGAGTAGAAACTAGAAGAAAAAATACATTTGAATCAGAACAGACAATGCTTTCTCTGGTAGAACCCAAATCATTTTCATAAGCCAACAAGAATGAATATTATATAAAGGCAATGGATAAAGAACTTGACCAAATAGAGAAAAATCAAACCTGGGAACTGGTCCCAAACCCATAAGACAAAAATGTGATAGGGACAAAATGGATTTTCAAGAATAAACTTAATGAAAATGGACATATTATAAAGAATAAATACATATTATCATGCAACGGATATGCCCAAGTTGAAGGAATTGACTTTGAAGATACATTTTCCCCAGTGGAAAAATTAGAAGCTATCAGAATGTTTTTGGAATTTGCATGCTTCAAAAACTTCAAAATCTATCAGATGGATGTCAAGTTAGCATTTATAAATGGAACCTTAGAGGAAGAAGTCTATTTAGAACAACCTGAAGGATTTAAGTTGACAGAAAATCAATATTATGTATGTAAACTAAAAAAGGCTTTGTATGGTCTTAAACAAGCTCCTAGAGCATGGTTCTCAAGGCTTGATAACTATCTACAACAACAAGGATACAAGAGAGGGACTACTGACAACAACCTATATATCAAAATTGAAGAACAAACTATGATTTTTGTTGTGGTATATGCGTATGATATCATTTTTGGAAGTAATTTGACTATACTGAGCAAATTATTTTCTACAGAAATACATAAAGGATTTGAGATGTCTATGTTCAATGTGTTATCACACAAGTTGTAGGTTGAAAAAAGGACGACCCAACCACTAATATGGTCATAACTATGGGACACTATACCCAATGTCACCATGATATAGGTCTCACACTTCAAGGGTGACTAGGTCACTCTTGGGAGGCAATCTCGGTGACCATAGAGGGAAAGGGGTGTGAGAATGGAAATGAAAAGAGTGAAGCCCCTAAAGGTCAATATCCTATATGGAAATGGAAGGTCGATAATGAGTCTTATGTTTTCTTGAGGTTTCCAAAGCCTTGGATGAATTTTTGAGAAATTAGTACCTGCTCGAGACATAATGAAAACCATTATGCAGTGTAATATGTTAGTTGGATTAGCAAGTTAGGCTTGATGTCCCTAATTTGCAACAACATATAACAATGTATATCAACAAAGAAACAAGTTTTAGATTTTCTAACAAGTTGCTAAAATTCCAATGGAATGTGCTTGAAATAAAGTAGATAAACACTAGAGAATTTCACGATCTATAGCATGAGACTTGGCAATGAGTTATGGTTGTCACAAAAGATGTATGCAGAAGTATTTTGCATCCTTATGGTTTATAAAACTTTTTGTGACAGCAGTGAATCTAGCCACCGAAATAAAAAAAGAAACCACCCAAAAATTGTATTTAACCAAGTAGAATAAAGTGGCAAACTTTTAGAAAATATTGATGGTAGAAAGGTAAGTTATGAGCGAAGTTATGTTTAGGGTTAGTTTGTGAGATATTAGGGTTATAATAGTTAGGGTTTCTGCATCCTTATGTCTGTAGGGTTAGTTGCTCACAACAATAATAATTTTTTGGAGAAAGAGGACGCCTCAAGGAGGCAAGGGTGCAAGTAGCATCAAGTACACAATCCAAGTGAGAGAGCTTCAAAAAGTGAAATTGTCACGTTTACCAATGCACATATTTTATATCTCCAATGCAAACTTGAAAATTGGTCAATTCCTTACTATTGGGTTTATGGGGTCAAGAGAAAGAGCTAGGGATACTAGACCCTTGGGGGTATAAATCCTCTTATTCCCCAAGGCAAGTAACCTAGTTAGGGTTTGAAATTAAGGGGTATATATCCTCATACTTCCTTAACCAAAACCTTTGCAAATAATTTTAAAGCTTAACAATTATGGTGGAAACTAGGATAGGGTTTTATGTGCTTATACTCCCTATATATAGGATTAGCCAAAACAACCTTAACTTTAATTACCAATGATAATAACAAAGTAAAGGACCATACCAAATCCAAGAAAATCCTTTAACATGCCAATGTAAACCACCACAATAAGCTAGAAGTGACCTCCAAGAGATAGCGCATCATCATCATCATCACCATAATCAAAGAAACCATTCCATAGCACAAGAGAGAAGAATAACTCCAAAGGTAGCAAAAATTTCAGTCCTTAGCTCTTCACAATGGGAGAGTTATGTTTTAAAATGAGATCTTATGATCTCTATTTATAAAAAATGTAGCTAGAATATTTTGTCCACATAAATTTAGGGTAAACAACAATGCTAGGGGTAAACAACAATAATATTTCCCCTTTACACAAATAATACTAAACAATTCATATTTAAATTCTACTTTTTGCACAAAAGAAATCCCTAAGAGTGGCGTCACCCCTTTAGGAGGGACGTTTTGGCACTTTTAGGCCAAACATCGAGTTGGATATGGTAGGGTTGGGCCTCCAAAGGATGTGTGTCTCCAATCCAACCCTTTTATTCATGATTCAAGGGTTTCTTCCTTCAAAACGTGCCATGTGTAGCCATCACTACCTCAAGCCCCTCAAGCATGACGCCAAGCTTCCAAAAGATGAAGTTTTAGGAAAAACATTTGGAATGTGAGGTCTAGGTCATGTCTCTCAAGTCATATTATAGGCCTCCAAAGGTACATTCCTCTCATCTGGCATGAAGGCCCTTAGCATCCAACCTGTGGGATTCAATCCCCATAGGAGCCCAAGCTAGGCTTGTTCCTCCAAAATTGTCCACCAACTAGGTCCTGTAAAGACAAATAAACACGCCCTCCAAGGGTCTCAAGTCAAAATACCATGATGAGTAAATCAAATCAATAAATGAACCACCTAAGCATGTGCATCAAATATTACCCACCATGTGAAACAAGTAAGTGCTCAAAGACATTATGCGACTTTCCAAGCTTAGATATGGGAGGGTTGACGAGGTGTCCTATTGGGTAGATATTCCCTAGGTCAAGGAGTGTTTCCCAAGTGATCCATCTATAAGCCATGTAAAGTGGATGAAGTGGTTAAGGATCAAGATTCAATGGGCATTGGGTTCATGGAATACAATGGGTTGTAGTGTCTCATTCATGGGTTCCTCTATAGAGGGTGTGTGACACCTTCGTTTGCAAATGCAATTTTTCCAAGCCCATCATTTTTCCATTCTTTGTTTCTTTCATGTTTTAAGGATGATTATAAGGCCATTATATTGACATGGTGTCCATATAATGACAATGTCACTCAAAAATGCCTTGCGGAAATGAGAAGGTTGGCTCGTTATGAGACCCCATTTCTCTCAGTCGTGCAATTGAGAGCCACTACCTTGGCTTGGTGGATAGATGATGGTAATTCCATACCGCTATATACCTATGATTGTGATAGGTCGGCTTGTGATGAGACCTCCTATCCTCCAACTAACCCCCTAAGCTTTCTATCATTTATTCTTGTGGGTCCCTCTTTTCTTACAGAGAAGTGTTTCAGTTCTTTCTTGGGGGATCCCTAGGCGAAGCATCTGGAAGGTTTATATATATAGGCTTTTAAATTTTATCCAACAACAATCCCTCTAGGCCTTCAACCCCTTATTCCCATAGAATGAGGGACAACCCCTTCTTGGGTCAATACACCCCAAAATCCCAAGAGACAAGGAAATGAGAGTTTTAAGTGATGGAAAGTGGTAAGTATGGTTGGGAGAAATAAAATGGCTCTTCAAGGGAGTTTTTAGTAGCAAACCCATTCCTGATGAATACCACTTACTAGGGCACAATGTCAACCACCAAGGTGAAACATATCAAAAATCATAATATCCAAGCATATGTCATGAAATCTAAAGTAGTCTAAGATACAAGATACTCAAATGCCTCAAATATTGAAATGACACTCACCATAATAGTTGAATTGTACCTCATGGAGAAAGGCCCAGTGCCTCTCAGAAGCTAGCTAGTGTGGTGGATGCCATCTGAAAATCCTGATCTATGTGGTGGCGAGAAGGGTCTCCATCTGCACAAGTGGATAATGTTGGTCGTGCAATCTCTCGGCACTCCATATATGCAACATGTGGGCCTCCAAACGTAATATCCTTAGTTATCCCACAAAATAAGGATAACATGATGAACTAACATTCTTCTTGGGTTTACAAGTTACTCAAATAGACAAAGGGGTATTCATTTCCCAAACCAAATATATCAAAGAAATGCTTAATAAATTTCAAATGGAAAATTGCAAACCTATGATCACTCCCATGGTTACAAGATGCAAACTAAGCTTAGATTATGATTTACCAAATATAGACCAAACCATGTACAGATCAATGTTGGTAGCTTGTTATATGTAATAGCAACAAGACCTGATATCATACAAGCTGTAGGAATAATAGAAAATTTTCAATTTGCACCTAAAGAGACTCATTTGAAGGAAGTAAAAAGGATATTAAGATATCTAAGAGATACCTTGGATTTTGGATTATGGTATCCAAAAAAAAAATTATTTTACATTAAATGCATATATTGATGAAGATTGGGCTGGTAGTGTGGATGATAGGAAGAGCACCAGTGGAGGAGCATTCTTCTTAGAAAAGTGTCTAGTATCATGGCTAAGTAAGAAGCAAACATCTATATCACTGTCAATAGCAAAAGTTGAATATATTGTTGTTGCCACCTGTTGCACTCAAGTAATTTGGATGAAACAAACCCTATAAGACCTATAAGTAAAGTATGATCATCCAATTCTTCTTAACTGTGACAATACTAGTGCCATAAACCTTTCTAAGAATCATGTCATGCACTAACAAACCAAGCATATCCCAATCAAATTTTATTTTTTAAGGGTACAGGTTTCTCAAAAATTTATTAAAATGGAATATGTGGATACTACATAACAGATTGCAGATATATTCACAAAACTTTTACCCATGAGTGATTTTGAAAACCTTAGATAGAAATTGGGGGTAGTATCCATATCTAATTGAATTGCACAGGTTTCATCAGAGGATGAGTACATGGACAAGGGGAGTATAACCTCTGGGGGAGAAAAAAAAAACCCTTCTGTCATTGTTGTCAAAGGGGGAGGAGAAACAATAAAACCTAATTAAAAAATAAGGGGGTTTTATTGTGTTTCCATCAATGCCAAAGGGGGAGAATGTTGGACACGGTGTTGGCATTGATGTCAAAGGATACCAATATGGTCAATATTGGACATAGTGTATTGTTTTGGCATTGATGGAAAAATGATAAATATGGTCATCGAGAACTTGATTAATGTTTATATATTCATATCAATGTACTAGCAAACATTTATATTGAATTATGTTACTGGGATCCATTCACAGAAGAATCAATTGAACAGAAGTGAAGGGCTTGTTCACTCCATGAAGATATCATTGGAAGACCTTTACAATGGAACCTCAAAAATAAGTTATTGTGCTCTAAATGCAAGAAGAAAGGGTCAAATATGGTGCTTCAATAGAATACATTAGGTGTCAAGTATCTGGTATAAAAATCTCAACAAGTTTCCTTCAAAGAACCTTTTGTACCGTCCACCTCACACATTTTCTGGGGAAACTACACATGAGTTGGCTAATTGGGCATGTTTTGCACAAAACCCATGTCATAGAATTTTAAAATTTGTTTCTGTCACTCCATAATTTTCGTACAAAAATCACTGTTTGATTTGGACGCCTTTTTAAATTAAAATCAATTATTAAACAAAAAATTTAGCATTTGTGTTAATTAAATGAAGAGGTGCATTGTTTTATTATTAAAAAGACACATTGGTTCATTTGCTCTTTTACAAAAAGACACATTGTTTCAATATCATATACCTCTTGAGAGACTATATAAACAAAGAAAAATGGTAAGAAGGAAAGTGTCTTTGCAGTCTACTTCAGAAGATCAAAAGGAACAGAGTCCAAGGAAGAAACTGTAAACATTTTATGCAGTGAGGGTGGTAGGGAGGAGCTTGGGAGGATTGCAATAATCTCCAAGTTTAAGTCTATTTCACAAGGGAGTTGGTGCTTCCTATAGTTGGTGCTCTGAAACAAGGGAGTTTGTGCTTCCTAGAGTTGGTTCTCTGAAACTAGGGGATTGGTTTTCTCCTTGAGTTGGTGTTAAGAAGAAGAGAGTTTGGTGTCTCTCACACAATTGTAACTTTTACTTGTTATTGTTATATTTAAATTTATGTATTCATTCCATTGTTTTTTTATCAATTGTTGTGATTAATTAATTTGTTAATCAATAATTGTTAAAATTTTAAAAGAAGAAGCAATATTGATTCACCCCCCCTTGTGAGTATTGGTCGATATTTCAACAAAAGGAAGAAGAAATAGTGCACCAACTGGTTCAAGAATATATGTAAATTGTAAGGCAAGACTCGATACCTTCAATTGTTGATCTAGATGATGTTGGTAATCATCATGTATTCCAGTAAGTATGATGTTTTTTTAAGTTATTAGTATTCTAGGAGTCTTTTATAGAATGTATAATTGTAGTAATAACTGGAGATTTTATTCAAAGATATTTGTAAATTTTGTATTTGGAAAGAAAGGATCTATCACTTTTTGTTTAAATTTTTGAACATGAAGTATATGTAATACTAATGTAAACCTAGGAACAACTTTTTATAATATAAATTCCCCAATTTTGATTTAAATAAAAAGAGTATAGAGATCAAACAAATCAATGGTTTAGTTTTTATATGTAAGTTACAACTACAACAAAAGGAACTTCATTTCTCAAACAAATTGTTTTACTTTTATGTATAGTATAGATATTACAATTTCTATAGCTATTATTTTGAAAGCAATTCAAATTGCTAATATAAAAACATTGAGAAATATTATTTATAGTACAAACAAAATGGAACTAATTTGATCTAAGAGGATGGATCCCGCATGACCGAAGCGGGCAACGATGCTTAGGGTTCCACCCTAGCCCTGTGCACAATCGCTCTCTCGAACCCGATATAGGCCTACATGACCATTTTTTCTTCTCCAAACTCTGTTTATTTTCCCTCTTTGTTAGTGACTACATATCTATGCGACTCTTCTGTAGTAAAACTTAAATATATATGAGAGAATCCACCACAAAACTTAAAAAAAAAAACCCTAAACACCAAGATACCAAACATTCACCATGAGCAACACCAATAATATACAAAGAAGAACCCTTAAGGTAGGGTAACACCATCAAATACTCTTTTTGGAAGGAATTAATCTACAAGACATGCTTGCTACAAGACAATACAATTCAACACATTTCCAATACAATGATACTCATGTGTATTTATGCTTTCTCATGAGTATTCTTAGGGGTCTTATGCCAACTACCGCTTATTATTATATTATTTCCTTTTAATTACATAGTGGGCCTATTCCAATATTATGGCCACATTATATTCATTGTTCCCTTGGGTACCCCATATTACCCCATATTATCCTCCCTAGGTGCATTACATTCCATCCCCCTTAGCATGTTTTGTACCTGAAACATGGAAATAAACCATATAATATGACCTATTGAGCAATGTAGTCAATTGACACCATGCACTAGCATCCATCCATCCTTCCTAGTGAAATGTGGACATGGGGTCCAACAGTGGCCTTTTCTCGATCTGGATTTTGATTTATTCTTGGGATCCTTGTTTTCATTACACTCTGGTATGTCCATGTATTTATTTTATGTTAGAAAAACAAGACCGTGGAGCAATAAAATAAAACAAATAAGGAAAAAAAAAACACAGAAGATACACAATACAATAGAGACATAGATTTACGTGGTTCAACCAGTGTGGGCTACGTCCACCAGAGAAATTGCCAGGTCCTTCCTTTATTATTATCCAGCATATGAAGGGATACAACCTACAACAAACTCGTTGTAAATTCCTCTTCTTTCTCTCACAACCTCCTATCTCAGAATACAATATTCACCATCAACCATAGCCGCAATACATTTCTCTCATAAAAGAGGGTTTCCTTCTAGGGAAAAAAACCCTAACATAATCTCTACCGTTAGATCTGCGACCTTATAATGAACGGTCCAGATTTACAA
>JZKD02S0076087.1:14355-25311 GCA_000966675.3 Picea glauca
AATCGAAACACATTGAGATCAAATACCATTATATCAGAGATATGGTGCAGAGGAAAGAAGTACACGTGCAATACCTTTCTACACATGAGCAGGTTGCAGATGTCTTCACCAAACCACTTTCCAGGACGAAGTTCGAGTACTTCCATGAGAGACTTGCAATGGAGGAGAATGCCTTCCTAGCTGAGAGGGAGTGTTGATGATTGCAACATCATGTGACATTATCCAGATCGTTCTCCTCTGGACTGAGTTGAGTCGATCCGTGAGAGGGCCCATGTGATGGGTGTGTCGTTTTCCTCTGGACTGAGTTGAGATGATGTGTCCCCATGTGTTGGGTGTGCCCATGTGATGGGTGTGCGTCATACTCTAGACTCAGTTGTGATGATGTGTGGTCTCTTGTCTATTTCTCTGGACTGAGTTGAGATGACTTGAGATGGTCTCTTGCCTTGTACTCCTATGGACTGAGTTGAGCTGGCTTGAGATGGTCTCCTGTCTTGTACTCCTATGGACTTAGTTGAGTTGGTTTGAGATGGTTCCATAGATAGTACTCTTGTGGAATCAGTTGAGTGTGACGTCCTTGTGGCTAAGCACAAGTAGATTTGTCCCTAGTGGCCGAGCACTAGAGGATGAGAGAGATCCTTGCTATATTATCTGAGAGTAAGATTTGCTTGTAACCATAATTTATGATGTAAAGGGTACAAGTCGGCCCCACCATGTGAAAGATAATTAATATTGTGTAATGATTAATTATATTATTGAGTTAAAGAGGTCAGGCCTAGTGTGCCAATAGACACACCTTTTGTTGTGTCAGTTCTTGTATAAATAAGAGTGGATCCACATTGTGGATCACACTCACTCACTCGTCATCTCATAATTTCAGCAAGCACTTATACGGTTGAAGTGCACACCTCTCTTGGGTGCTAGTTTCTAGGTTTTCGTAAGCACCCTCTTGTGTGCTAAGGTCTATGGTGTGGGGGATCTTCTCTTGAGAATATAACAAAGGATTGTTGGGTTTTTCCATTGATTGAGAAGGGTTTTCCCTTGATAATTCTTGTGTTCTTGTGCATGGTTATTCTTCTTGTGATCTTGGTTACTGCAACACTTGTGTATGGTATTGATGCATTGTTTATAGTTCAAGTACATGCTAAATTCAAATAAACTACATGTGCATGAGCTCAACATTAAAATTCAACACTCCATCACATCCTCCAAACTTGCACCTTGCTCTGTGTAGCTGGGAGAGTGTGAGTGAGTGAACAAATGAGCCAAGACGTCCTCTATTTATAGTCTTCCTGGCCACTAGATTGGGACGACTTCTCTTCTAGGGTATTTCAATATCTATTCAATGGATCTCTTGCTTATGGAATCTTCTCCGTGTCTAAGAAAGGTCATCTAGGAGGGAAAGATCCTCCCACAGCTACCAAAACATCAACAATTCCATGGACTCTTGAAAGTGATTGAAAGTAGAAAAGATTTAATTTTTATAGGGAACTTCTAGTAGAAATCCTTCATGTTTCAAAAATTGCATTGACTATGAGATAAACCTATTACCCTCAAATAGACAACCAAATAGAGATCATCAATAAATTCCTTAAAGGATACCATTGTTTCTTTGTGCTTGATAAACAATCGTAGTGGCATAAGTAGGCCCCAATGGCCTAATGGTTGTATAGCATTACATATCACGCATTGACTAAGATGATCCGCTTTGAGGAAAATATTAATTTTCACCCCCTAACATTGGAAGTTATCTATAAGTCCACATAAAGGTGCAAGTCATGGATGATCACCTATAGGGCACTTAGGTTACTTGATGAAAACCTACAATTGGCATAAAATAAGATGAAGCAATAAGTTGCCCAATGACACAGTAAAAGGTAGTTTGCAATCGATGACTAAGTTTGTTTTTTTCTCCAGTATTATAATTAGTCATCACTATAGAAAGATGGAACACAAAATTTGTCTCCTAAATTCCACAATCCCTACATGATACTTCACGAGGTTGGTGGAGTTGTCTGTGTCTTAGATTTGTTACCTTCCACTTTACATCTCTAGAGTTTTGCCTACGTTTTGAGTCTTGTGAATGCCACTAGGAAGCACACCACTGCACACTGATTAATCATTGAGCCTACCACCTATACAATATGTTGATGTTTTGGTAGCTGCGGGAGGTATTAACCTCCAGTATAACCTTTGTACTTATAGTAGAATATTTCGGAAGCAAGAGAACCATTAAACAGATGTGGAATACCCTAGAAGAGAAGTCGACCCAAGAAGATTAATAGTAAAGTAAATAGAAGGATCCAGAAAGTGAGGTCGGCCCCACATGAAAAGACACCTTGGAAAACTAGTATAAATAGAGGCTAGGCGCTCCTCATTTGAAGACACACTCATCACTCAGCTAGGGCACAAGTTTAAGGAGCAACAGTTGCAGCAGAAGGAGGTGCAAGCCTGGAGAGGGTAATGCAACAGTTACCTTGGAGTAATCTCAGTCTTTCTGGTAGTTCTCTTGTGCGCTTCTCTCGGTAAAGGTACGCTTCTATTGGTAGAGGTACACTCTCTTGATATTGTGTTTCTTCCGTAGTAGTATTGTATTTATGGTTAGGGTTTATCTGTTGGTTCTAGTGGACTTGCCATAATCTATCTAAGAAAAGGTTATTGTGCTTAGGGGTGGCATGTGTAAGTGCTTATGGTTGGGTGACAATGACGTGACATTGTCTATGGTTAAACGAACATTAAAAAAAATTTAACATGGTATTAGAGTTGGTTTCCTTTAGAACAATCTAACCACTAGAAGCAAGATTGCCAATTTACCTTATTCTCAAGCTTGTTGAGCACTTACAAAAGTCACCAAGAAGCTTGCCTAAGAAGGCCACATCTTTCCCCTCGATCAGATCTCCAAAATTCTACAATTGAAAGAAATTAGGGTTTCCTCATAAAACCCTAGGTCAAGGCTTCATTGAAGAAGAAGTTGCAGTGCCAATTGCAGCTCCTCTGGTCCAGTGAAGTTTCTGATAGCTCATTGAGCAACTTATTGAAGGATGTTGAAATTATTATTGCCCTAGATCAGCTCGCTAACTATTCTTCTGGCAGTTCCAGCTAGGGTTTTTGGTTTTGCAACGACAAAAAACCCTAACCCAAATTCGTTGGGCACTTTTAGTGAAGTGTTGGACCTAATTCTTGGTTTTCCTAGTGCTCCCTATCCTAGTGCACCTTCTGGTGCCCTCAGTCAGCACAAACGTCAAGGTTGATTTTTTTAGTCAGACATGTTGAAGTCAAACCTTTGGTCAAAGTTAAATTTTTAAGCTGACTTTAGTCAAAGTATTAGATTGATTAAGGTTGTGATTTTAGATTTTATTTGCATTATATTCTCTAACTCGGATTTCTATCAAGAAAGCATATTGTCTTAGTACAAGGGACACGCTGGAGAGAATATTTGTCATCTTGAGTGAAGGGGACTCAGAAGAAAAGAAACAACACTCATTCTTGGATATAAGACTCTAGGTTCCAGGTTTGATTGATTAAATTGATAAGTTTCCAATTTGCACATATCAAGTTTGATAATTGCTACATTACAAGTAAACACTATAGGTGTGACAACAATATTTGAAAGGTTCTATTACTGCTAGGTACAATGAATACTTGGTAGCATGTGAGTACTATTGATATAAATGCTTATTGTACTTATTTGCAAGATGAACTAACATATCCTATAGGAGATATTTATTGTTTTGCTTCCAGGCAAGTCACCTTGGTAATGCTATGATGATTACCATGAAATTGTCTTTTACTCTTGTTACCATAGATATGTTCTTATGAAAATGTGATTATATTGGAAATACTTTTGCTCTTGTTGCTCTTGTCTCGAGCATGTTATATTACAAATTCCATGGAGGTTACCATGGAGATGTATGTGTTCCAGGAAGGTTACCATGAAATCAGGTCACCAATGAAAAATCTAAGAGGGAGCTACAATGACAGTTGCAGAAGACAACATATTAGATAGCCTCCAGTTTGAGACATGGAGCACACTGACCATCAGGAAGAGCTCGTTCCCAAGCAGTGACAACAAAGCCAAAAGAGTTTTGGACATCGTGCATTCAGACATGTGTGAACCAATGACAACCACTTCACTTAGCAGATACTGGAGGAGAGTTCACATGATATGATTTCAAAGCATTCTGCAGAGAATTTGGGACTAAGAGGGAGCTCACTACTTCCTACAATCCTCAGTGGAATGGGGTATTAGAAAGAAAGAACCAAACGATAATGGAAGCAATAAAGGCTATGATTCATGGTCAAGACTTACCTATGCATCTATGGGAAGAAACAACCCAGGCCGTTGTATATGTGCACAACATAAGTCCTCACTGTGTACTTGGGAACGAAACACCAAAATAAATGTTTTCAGGAGAAAAACTAGAGGTCAACCACCTGAGGATATTTGGTTGTCCAGTGTATGTGCATGCTCCCAAAGATAAGAGATCAAAGTTGGATCCTTTAGGAAACAAGGGTATATTTGTTTGATATAGTGAGATATCGAAGGCATATAGAGTCTACATCCCTAGTTACAGATAGATCGATATTAGCATAGATGTTACCTTCGATGAGGATGCAACCTTCAGTAGATCGAGACAACATCATATAGAAGAGATCCATGATGAGGATCTTGAAGCTCCTAGAGTTATAGGTACAGATGTAGGTAATGATGTTGTGCTAGAAGATCATGGTCCAGAGGACCATGACATGGTAGAACCACAAAGACCTGCAGAAACGAGTACAAAGAAAATAAGACCACCTTAGGATCATGATATTATTTAGGATGTCGAGAAGTATGGTGCTCCAGATGGATCTTTCAGAGAAAGCAAGAAACCTCGACCATATTCCACTTACGTGGCATTGTTATGTGATATCATTGATGTTGAGCCTACCTGTTACGAAGACGCTGTAGAGAAGAAAGTATAGAAGGATTCCATGATTGAGGAATACCAGTCCATCATTAAGAATGATGTTTGGGATGTGGTTCTGAGACCAAAAGAGAAATCAATTGAGTTCCAAATGGATCTACAGGACAAAACATTCAGTAGATGGCAGTATTAAGAAGTACAATGCAAGAATCGTGGCTTGTGGGTTCTCCCAGAAAGAAGGAATATATTTTGAGGAGACATTTGCTCATGTGGTGAGATACACTTCGATTAGATCTATACTTGCGATCGCTGCAATAATGAAATGGAAGGTACACCAAATGGATGTGAAGACAACTTTTCTGAATGGTGTAGTAGAAGAGGAAGTGTACGTAGAGCAGCCACAATGTTTCAAAAGACATGACAAGAAGTCACATGTGGGCAGGTTAAAGAAAGCATTGTATGGATTGAAGCAAACACCCAGGGCATGGTACGGTAGAATTGACAACTTTCTGATGAGCTTGGGTTTTACCAAGAGTAAAGAAGATCCCAACCTTTACTACAAGGTTGAGTATAGTGGACCAGTGATATTGTTGTTATATGTGGATGACCTGTTTCTAAAAGGGAACGAGAAACTCATCATTGAGTGTGTTAATACTTGAACCTACATGATGGAAAGAATGACGTCGTTCTTGCGATACCAAAAAATAATCATTCCCAAAGTGTCAGTCTTGTTATCTCGCTATCATTTTTTCTCTTTTTCGAGCCTCCATTCTAGTTGTCTGGATATATGTGTTCCTACCTATGTTCCTTCAAAGTATCAAAGTCATCCTTACCATATCTTTGGCAAGTCTTGCCTTTGTTGTTGTTAAAGGTGCTTGATCTTCCGTTGCCTTTTTAAATTCAAAATTCTATGGGTCAAAGTCCAAAGCTTGATATTTAAAAGCCATTTCTTGTTGTAATACCCAAAATCAAAATATCAATTTTGGAAAAATAAATGTTTTATTTAAAAGAAAAAATCATTTTTAATGATTTTTATTCATGTTGCCAAAACTTTTGGTCTTTTATCCGAATCACCATGAGACCAGATGCCAAAGTTCGAGCTCGATCACCAAGAGCCAAGCCTACACCAACAAGCACCAATACACAAGGTGCCAAGAGAAGAGCCCATAGGCTCATTTGTTGTGCACTATGCATCGGTTGTTTATAGTAACACTTAAAAAATAAAAATTATTGCTTTCCCATTCATGTGGGATTATTCCTACTATACAGATGCTCCATTTTGTTATTGAAGAAGGGTCATATGGAAGATTTTGAAGTTCCGTTGTTGTGTTTGCGTCCCATTTCATACATGTATTAAAAGCATTTCAAATTTATTGTTGTGTTCGTGAAGTTGAATGAAATTGCATCACAATAGAGTTTGAGTTTAAAATGTAGCAGTGGAAAGGATTACTTTATAATTGCAGAGGCAGTGGATACAATGGATCGTTGAAGTTTTGAATGGGATCAGTGCCACATTTTGCTATTAAAGATGGAGGGTCTAAACCACGCGAGAAAAGTAAAATACACCACATGAATTTATTGTTAGAATATGAAATATTGTGCTCATTTTACCATTGACAATACCCTTCTCACCCAACCATAGGCCGAAGCCACCCTCCGAGCACCTTGACCTTGACAGAGAAAAGAATCCTGGTAGNAGAAGGATCCAGAAAGTGAGGTCGGCCCCACATGAAAAGACACCTTGGAAAACTAGTATAAATAGAGGCTAGGCGCTCCTCATTTGAAGACACACTCATCACTCAGCTAGGGCACAAGTTTAAGGAGCAACAGTTGCAGCAGAAGGAGGTGCAAGCCTGGAGAGGGTAATGCAACAGTTACCTTGGAGTAATCTCAGTCTTTCTGGTAGTTCTCTTGTGCGCTTCTCTCGGTAAAGGTACGCTTCTATTGGTAGAGGTACACTCTCTTGATATTGTGTTTCTTCCGTAGTAGTATTGTATTTATGGTTAGGGTTTATCTGTTGGTTCTAGTGGACTTGCCATAATCTATCTAAGAAAAGGTTATTGTGCTTAGGGGTGGCATGTGTAAGTGCTTATGGTTGGGTGACAATGACGTGACATTGTCTATGGTTAAACGAACATTAAAAAAAATTTAACATGGTATTAGAGTTGGTTTCCTTTAGAACAATCTAACCACTAGAAGCAAGATTGCCAATTTACCTTATTCTCAAGCTTGTTGAGCACTTACAAAAGCCACCAAGAAGCTTGCCTAAGAAGGCCACATCTTTCCCCTCAATCAGATCTCCAAAATTCTACAATTGAAAGAAATTAGGGTTTCCTCATAAAACCCTAGGTCAAGGCTTCATTGAAGAAGAAGTTGCAGTGCCAGTTGCAGCTCCTCTGGTCCAGTGAAGTTTCTGATAGCTCGTTGAGCAACTTATTGAAGGATGTTGAAATTATTATTTCCCTAGATCAGCTCGCTAACTATTCTTCCAGCAGTTCCAGCTAGGGTTTTTGGTTTTGCAACGACAAAAAACCCTAACCCAAATTCGTTGGGCACTTTTAGTGAAGTGTTGGACCTAATTCTTGGTTGTCCTAGTGCTCCCTATCCTAGCGCACCTTCTGGTGCCCTCAGTCAGCACAAACGTCAAGGTTGATTTTTTTAGTCAGACATGTTGAAGTCAAACCTTTGGTCAAAGTTAAAGTTTTAAGATGACTTTAGTCAAAGTATTAGATTGATTAAGGTTGTGATTTTAGATTTTATTTGCATTATATTCTCTAACTCGGATTTCTATCAAGAAAGCATATTGTCTTAGTACAAGGGACACACTGGAGAGAATATTTGTCATCTTGAGTGAAGGGGACTCAGAAGAAAAGCAACAACACTCATTCTTGGATATAAGACTCTAGGTTCTAGGTTTGATTGATTAAATTGATAAGTTTCCAATTTGCACATATCAAGTTTGATAATTGCTACATTACAAGTAAACACTATAGGTGTGACAACAATATTTGAAAGGTTCTATTACTGCTAGGTACAATGAATACTTGGTAGCATGTGAGTACTATTGATATAAATGCTTATTGTACTTGTTTGCAAGATGAACTAACATCTCCTATAGGAGATATTTCTTGTTTTGCTTCCAGGCAAGTCACCTTGGTAATGCTATGATGATTACCATGAAATTGTCTTTTACTCTTGTTACCATAGATATGTTCTTATGAAAATGTTATTATATTGGAAATACTTTTGCTCTTGTTGCTCTTGTCTCGGGCAGGTTATCTTACAAATTCCATGGAGGTTACCATGGAGATGTATGTGTTCCAGGAAGGTTACCATGAAATCAGGTCACCAATGAAAACTCTAAGAGGGATCTACAATGACAGTTGCACAAGACAACATATTAGATAGCCTCCAGTTTGAGACATGGAGCACACTAACCATCAGGAAGAGCTCGTTCCCAAGCAGTGACAACAAAGCCAAAAGAGTTTTGGACATCGTGCATTCAGACGTGTGTGAACCAATGACAACCACTTCACTTAGCAGATAATGGAGGAGAGTTCACATGATATGATTTCAAAGAATTCTACCGAGAATTTGGGACTAAGAGGGAGCTCACTACTCCCTACAATCCTCAGCGGAATGGGGTATTAGAAAGAAAGAACCAAACGATAATGGAAGCAGTAAAGGCTATGATTCATGGTCAAGACTTACCTATGCATCTATGGGAAGAAACAACCCAGGACGTTGTATATGTGCACAACATAAGTCCTCATCGTGTACTTGGGAACAAAACACCAAAATAAATGTTTTCAGGAGAAAAGCCAGAGGTCAACCACCTGAGGATATTTGGTTGTCCAGTGTATGTGCATGTTCCCAAAGATAAGAGATCAAAGTTGGATCCTTTAGGAAACAAGGGTATATTTGTTTGATATAGTGAGATATCGAAGGCATATAGAGTCTACATCCCTGGTTACAGATAGATCAAGATTAGCAGAGATGTTACCTTTGATGAGGATGCAACCTTCAGTAGATCGAGACAACATCATATAGAAGAGATCCATGATGAGGATCCTGAAGCTCCTAGAGTTATAGGTACAGATGTAGGTAATGATGTTGTGCTAGAAGATCATGGTCCAGAGGACCATGACATGGTAGAACCACAAAGACCTGCAAAAACGAGTACAAAGAAAATAAGACCACCTTGGGATCGTGATATTATTTAGGATGTCGAGAAGTATGGTGCTCCAGATGGATCTTTCAGAGAAAGCAAGAAACCTCGACCATATTCCACTTACGTGGCATTGTTATGTGATATCATTGATGTTGAGCCTACCTGTTACGAAGACGCTGTAGAGAAGAAAGTATAGAAGGATTCCATGATTGAGGAATACCAGTCCATCATTAAGAATGATGTTTGGGATGTGGTTCTGAGACCAAAAGAGAAATCAATTGAGTTCCAAATGGATCTACAGGACAAAACATTCAGTAGATGGCAGTATTAAGAAGTACAATGCAAGAATCGTGGCTTGTGGGTTCTCCCAGAAAGAAGGAATATATTTTGAGGAGACATTTGCTCATGTGGTGAGATACACTTCGATTAGATCTATACTTGCGATCGCTGCAATAATGAAATGGAAGGTACACCAAATGGATGTGAAGACAACTTTTCTGAATGGTGTAGTAGAAGAGGAAGTGTACGTAGAGCAGCCACAATGTTTCAAAAGACATGACAAGAAGTCACATGTGGGCAGGTTAAAGAAAGCATTGTATGGATTGAAGCAAACACCCAGGGCATGGTACGGTAGAATTGACAACTTTCTGATGAGCTTGGGTTTTACCAAGAGTAAAGAAGATCCCAACCTTTACTACAAGGTTGAGTATAGTGGACCAGTGATATTGTTGTTATATGTGGATGACCTGTTTCTAAAAGGGAACGAGAAACTCATCATTGAGTGTGTTAATACTTGAACCTACATGATGGAAAGAATGACGTCGTTCTTGCGATACCAAAAAATAATCATTCCCAAAGTGTCAGTCTTGTTATCTCGCTATCATTTTTTCTCTTTTTCGAGCCTCCATTCTAGTTGTCTGGATATATGTGTTCCTACCTATGTTCCTTCAAAGTATCAAAGTCATCCTTACCATATCTTTGGCAAGTCTTGCCTTTGTTGTTGTTAAAGGTGCTTGATCTTCCGTTGCCTTTTTAAATTCAAAATTCTATGGGTCAAAGTCCAAAGCTTGATATTTAAAAGCCATTTCTTGTTGTAATACCCAAAATCAAAATATCAATTTTGGAAAAATAAATGTTTTATTTAAAAGAAAAAATCATTTTTAATGATTTTTATTCATGTTGCCAAAACTTTTGGTCTTTTATCCGAATCACCATGAGACCAGATGCCAAAGTTCGAGCTCGATCACCAAGAGCCAAGCCTACACCAACAAGCACCAATACACAAGGTGCCAAGAGAAGAGCCCATAGGCTCATTTGTTGTGCACTATGCATCGGTTGTTTATAGTAACACTTAAAAAATAAAAATTATTGCTTTCCCATTCATGTGGGATTATTCCTACTATACAGATGCTCCATTTTGTTATTGAAGAAGGGTCATATGGAAGATTTTGAAGTTCCGTTGTTGTGTTTGCGTCCCATTTCATACATGTATTAAAAGCATTTCAAATTTATTGTTGTGTTCGTGAAGTTGAATGAAATTGCATCACAATAGAGTTTGAGTTTAAAATGTAGCAGTGGAAAGGATTACTTTATAATTGCAGAGGCAGTGGATACAATGGATCGTTGAAGTTTTGAATGGGATCAGTGCCACATTTTGCTATTAAAGATGGAGGGTCTAAACCACGCGAGAAAAGTAAAATACACCACATGAATTTATTGTTAGAATATGAAATATTGTGCTCATTTTACCATTGACAATACCCTTCTCACCCAACCATAGGCCGAAGCCACCCTCCGAGCACCTTGACCTTGACAGAGAAAAGAATCCTGGTAGAAATACAATAGCCAAGAGAGGCTAATGCACCAAGCAAGAAGTAACCA
>JZKD02S0076098.1:7254-24222 GCA_000966675.3 Picea glauca
GGGGACATACTGAGCCTGGGAGAGAAACTGAGGGAATTACCATGGTTGTCAAACCATTCGACATGACAAGCATAAGGATTCAACAACGGGGACAACTACAAAGTGGTGTCTTGAGGAGGCAGAGTAGAGGTGAGGGAGGGAGTGGGAGTGACAATAAGCATTGGGAAAGAGACAATCTTAGGTTGTGGAGAGCTTGGACGAGCCTGCTGGCCTCGACCTCTTGGTTCCCTACCTCTAGCAGCATACCAGGTTGCGCCCCTCTTCAATTTAACCCTGGGTTGAGGCATCGAGAGAGCCACTTGAAACTAGATGAGGAGTGCATAAGAAAAGTGAGGCATGTTGCTTGAAGAGCTCAAGACCAACAAAAAGTAGCAGCAAAGATTAACTAGAAGAGAGGTTCTAGGTGCTAAGGGTCGAGTGCACTACAAAATCTTGAGTTGATGTAGAAAGACAGGACCAAAATCTAGAGGAGACCAAAGCTCTAGAGACCAAGGGCTTGAATGAGCCTTGGCACTCTATAACATAGGCCTAAAACCACCATTCCAAGATGAGTGATGGGACTGTGACTGCGTCCATCCCATTACCATAAACATTCCCATGAGCATAGGTGCCAAGAAGTTACACCAGTCTAGGGTCGAGTGAATGCCGAGGAGCGACGATCGAGGTTTTAAAGACATGAGGTGATTGTTGAGGAAGAGTGCTCCTGAGCTGGCGCGAGGTGGTGGGAGACTGGACCAGGTGTCCTCCCCATCAAATGTACACCCTTTGTGTCCGTAAACACCCCATCTGGGACCTTTAGATAATTCTTATCTTCAATGAGATTCTTGGTTTGTTTGGAGTACTCTGATTGATCGTTGACACTTTTTTCTTAGTAAAAAGTTCCTACACAGTGTTTATCCGTAAATCTTATGCACATTATGATGAAATGTGAAAATCTACAAAATTTTTCCTTAGTAAAATAATTTCCAAAACACTCCTAGAGTCAACATTGTCACATTCAATTCCATCTTTGGAGATCTTTTACTGACAACAATGGGGATTAGATTCATATTCTTGATTTTTTAACACCCCGTTTTCCCCCAAGTCTATAATTATGATTGAGACTCAATGAATGTGGATGATGGACACTGTAATTGTGTTTTATGTTTAATTATAATTTTCCAATGAGACAACTGAAGGGGAAGCATTGAAGTACTGGCCATGATACAATGAGTGGGAATGTTATATTCCAAATTCTTAAGATATCATAACAAAACATAAGTACACACCAGGTACATCAATATGAGCATGGATAACAACTCCAATATGGATAACATAAATGATTTACACAATAACTCAAATAATAGGAGAACCTCCTCCAAATATCTAAATGCATTCATACCTCACAATTCATATGTTCTCAACAATGAATACATGATCTCTATATATACCTATTCATACACTACACATGAGGCCCCATTACTATTAGGTCAACCCTATTACATATAAATTTACACATTACATGTACATTAAGACCCATATATCTACCCCTTTGGGATCATATCATATACATTTAATCCCATATATGCTCCCCTTGGGTCATAACAGAGTACCCTCCAAAAAGTTTTGTCCTCAAATATTTACAATTAAAAGCTTCACATGTGATGAAACAAAGCAATATGATTTTCTTATGTTCCTTATTTCTTCATTCCATTGATTATGACATCCATCCAAAATCAATTCTTTTCGGTCTTAATCCTTGATGGCTAGTTGTTTCATAGCTTTCTTTCCTTTCATTCCATGTATTGTTATTGTAACTTCTCCAATTTGTATTGGTTATTGGTCTATGATAATAGCTTCTTGAAAAGTGGATTTGTGATTCCTTGTTCCATGAATATTTACATGCATTCTATCTTCTTCCTTGATAATGATGATATCAACCTTCTTGTCTTCCTTGAAATATTTCCTAGTAATGACAGTGTCAACATGGTTTCACATTTGATGATTTTCCTTCACTCTACACATATATTGCATTTCATCCATATTATTTTTAGATACAATGAAATCCTTTATCATATTTGCTTGGTATTTTATTATTCTATCCTTGGTGATATTACCATCATATTTGGCATGTGCATCTTCTAGATGAAGTTCAACTTATTCAAGTATCTTCTCATGACCTTATTGAATCTTGTCTTCTTTCTCCTTTTGAAGATGCAATGTCACCCCACATCCTTCTTCCATTGTGTATTGCATTTCTTATTTTAACCCATCAGTATTTAGGGATTCCTCAACCTTCTAGAAAATTTCTTCTTCAACTCTTTTGGTAGATTTTTCATCCAAGATCCTCATTTCTTCTTGATTTTGACAATTTTTCTTTTCTTCTTTCAATATCTTAACATCATCTAGTAGTTTTTTATTATGGTTTTGTAATCTACATATTTCTTCGTCTATATCTTTCAAATATTCACTTGACTCATCATTTTCCCACTTTCCTTAGCTAGTATTTCCTTGTTTTAATTTTTGAACTTCTTTAATGAGTGCTTCATTAAGTTTTCATATCATAGATAGTTCGTCACTCTTGTTGTTGATCTATTTTTTTGCTACTTTTAACTCCTCTCACATTTTATACATTGACTCCATTTTTGTGTCTCTAATCTATTTATTTGAGAAGACTTCTTTAAATTCTTCCCATGTGATGTTCCATCTAGTATCAAAATCAATACTCATCCACCACTCTCGAGCTTCACCAAAAAAATAACTTCTTATTGTTAAAGGACTCATATCATATTACTTTACCAACATCAACCATTCCATAGGATTTATCTTGTTTTTATATTCATCTCTTCTAAATTTAAGTATTTCCATTGATTCTTAATTGAGGTCTAACCCAAACCCTCAAATTACAACCTAAATATATTATCAATAATGATCTCCAATGGTTATGATACTTTTTATAGTATATTATTCTACATTTTCTCTTTCAAATGGATTTTGAATCACCTCAATTAGACATCCCAATCCAAATTTATGATAGTTTTAAGTGAACATACCCAGTTTGAAACCCTAATGTCCTCCTGGCTAACCTTTCTTTTGATGTATTTTTGAAATTTGGTCCCATTTGAGTCTCAAATTTTGACTTGTAGTCCTCTAATATGTCTTCTATACAATTCCACAGGTTTGACCAAAATTTTATGTGCTAAGTGAAAGTTATGGTATCTTTCCCAAACCTTGCTACTTTTTGTCCTTTTCTAGAGAGTTAACTTGTACAGAACACCACGTGTTCAATGTCTAATATATGATTACAAAATTTGTACCCAAAACAATATTGGTTGTCCTCTTTCAAACACAACTAGTGGCACTGAATATGGATCCTCACTGAAGAAGATATGATTTTTTTACCCAAAACACTTGTTTGAGACTAGTTACAAGACAAGTTAAATAACCCCACCTTCCACTGACTATATCTCATAAATTAAAAGGATGCAAACTCTAAAATTTTTACTAGGAAAAACTCACCATGTTTTCTGAGTATTTTGAAATTTTCACAGTCTGAAACTTTTTAGAAAATAATTTATAGATAAAATTCAAATATGGACCACTTGAAAAAGAATTTAGGAGGAGTCACAAAACATGTCTTCCATAAGCTATATATCCTAAAATATAACAAACCAGATCCTAAAATTTTGATCACTTGTACTATGATATTTGTCCTCAGTCTCCATGAAATTTCACAGTCTAAAACTTCACAAAAAAAAAGTTATAGAAAAAATTCCAAGATGTCTCTCTTGAAGCACCAAAACCCTAGGATCGATGCTCTGATACCAAATATTATGTACCAAATGCTTAATATATCATAATAAAACATAATTACACACCATGTACACCAATGTGAGTGTGGAGCACAACTCCAATATAGATAAGAGCTATGAGTTACTCAATAACTCCTTAAAGAATAGGAGAAACTCCTCCAAATACCCAAATGCATTCATACATCACAATTCACATTTTCTCAATAATGAATACATGATCTATATATATACCTATTCACACACTAAACATGAGGCCCTTTATTATTATACCAACCTATTACATATAAATTGGCACATCACACATACATTTGTCCCCATATATGACCCCCTTTTGGGATTATATCATATACATTTAACCCCATATATGCCACCCTTGGGTCATAACAAGGAACGAGTGAGGGGAATTGGGAATCACCCTATTTACTCAAATAATTTAACATCCACCTAAGAAACCTTAATGAACAGAACTATTGATATGACATGTCTACCTTTGTTCATAAGAAATAAAACCAGTTAGTGAGGATTGACCTAGTGATTGGGGTAGTTATCTCTACCCTTATAAATGTACAAGGGAAATGGTTGGGTCTCCTAAGGCTGTTAGTAATAAGTACACCATGGATATTCCCATTTGATTTGGGTTCTTGACTCTTGGAAGCTTATGATAGAAGCAAGTGAATGGACCCAAGGAAAAGAGAGAATGTTCCACACGAAAGAAGAAGACATATGAGAGTATGCACAAATGTAATAATTTTCAATGATGAAACATGAAGCTTACTTGGTAAAATTGTGGTTGAATTTAGAATAGAGAACACCCAGACCCATATTGGAGCATAGCGGATCGTAGGTTGGTGCTTATTGGAAAGAAATCAACATTAACAAGGGGAGGTCCATGAGGGACTATGTAGCATCGAATGGAATTCATTGTGCAAAGAAAATCTACCTAGGAATGAACCTACAAAGAGCGTGGTGGCTCTGGTCTCAACTAGTAAAGGGGATTTTTGTTGTTGTCATATAGTGAAGGAGAGTATCCTTCATGATTAGACCTAGAACTTGTCAAATATCCTATGAGATTCCCTTAGTGGTATCATGGCCTAGCACAAGGATGGTCTGTTGTAGAAAGTATAAGTGCATTAGAGCCTATGGTTAGGTGGAAAGGATTTCACCCTCAGTTAGTTGGTTGGTTGGTTTTTATTTTGAGATAGATAAGTGTTCACAGTGTCCTTTGCACCTATGATTTGTGAAATTTTTTAATGTGATGCATGAATTATTAAGTCTAAATTTGTTTATCATTGAGAACCATCCTAGAGGAGAGAATACCCATTGTTTTTAGGTATAAGATACCCAAATTGCAAGGCTTGAAATCCTATGAATTTACTTGTTCTTTGAATGGAAAGTTTGCAGGATATAAAAAACTTGTTTTTGGGTTCTTGGTAGGAGTTCCCCCTTTTGTTAATTGTTTGGGTCAATGGAATAGAAAATATGGAATGGAATTCCCTATTAATTGTGGAGAGAGGTGAAGAGTTTATTCACTCAGGGAGGAAGTATTTCCCTTGATTTTTATAACCGAGTCATGACGAAGTCCATGATAGTATTAGAAGTCTTATTTTTGTTTTTCCTTGATCAGTCGGGAGGATTTCTGATCATAGATATGAAATCAAGAGTGAATATTTACCCTTCATCGCAGTCAAAAACTAAAAGCATCGTAGGACATGATTAACCTTGAGTCTGATATGTTTGACCTAAACACGCAAGCCTGAATGGGTGAGAGTTGTTTTGAGGGGGATGGATTCCTTTTGAATCAACAAGAGGGATTACACCTAAGGATGAGGCCGAATTATAATATTCCTTGTTTGGTATGGAATAATCCTTTGGATTAATGGCTCGGTAATCATTCGATGGGATTTAATATTTGTCAAATTTATGTCTTTTGTTATCTTTAATTTTTTAGGGATTTGTTTTCCATGTGATTAAAACAAAGTTACTCCTTGACTGCTTGAGGGGATAACCTCTTGGGTAAGGAACAAAAAAAATTACATGCGTCTTAGAAGAAACTATTTTGATAGACAATCACATAAAAGAAAATATGTAAAAGAATGTAAATATGAAATTTCTCTTAAAGATAAATTTTGAGAAGAAATATAAATAATAAATAAATGGATCAACTTATTCGTAAGACTCCGATAAATAATTTCTTGAAAGACATACTAAGAAACTATCTAACATGGATGTAAATTTTTAGTTGTAGACTTGTCAATTATCATGAAATAATCTTACAATAACTAGTCACCAAACTAAATCCAAGCACTTACTAATATACAAATTTAAATAAGATGTGAAACAGATACTGGTAGCATCCATGATTAATAAGATAACTGGATGAAAATGAAAATATTTCTAGACATCAATAACACAACAATTAAGAATAGAAAAATTTTCCCTCTGATCTCCAAATACACGATGGTTCAATCCAACTTCTAGGCTCCATAGGAGCTTCTTTATTAATTGTAGAAAGTAGTTTTTCAATACAATAATCCAAAAACTTATTTTTCCAAAGGTCCTTAACTCAATAAACATTAAATTGAGTCAAGATGACTAGGGTGATTTAGGAGTTCTGGGACTCGTGCTCATCCACATATTCGACCCACTAAGAGAAAATCTTCTCAATGCATGATTTTTATCCCAGAATCGGTCAGTATATTTCTGCATTCTGCTAGCTAACTGCTACAACCGATCGATGATTTTAATTTGATCGATGAAATATCTCTCTACGTGTCCATGTTCCACAACAATTATCTTACTAATCTCATTCTTGTACTTGTTGAACCCTCACTACAAACCTTTCGATACTTCAACTGAAAATGTATGCAGGGAGAATCAAAAGTCGACAATTGGATATTGTCCATCGATTGATTCACTTTTTCCCACAACCAATTGCAATACTCCCATTCTTATTCAACTTTGTCCCTCGACTCTTCAATGATATTTTCCTAGTAATTTGCAGTTGAATGCATATGAGATAGCCTCTCCTATGATAAGAGTTCTATGTTGTTTTCCTGAACACCCTTATCCTTTTTCACTTCTTTGAGGAACTCGACTCTGTCCAACAATTTGGTGCCCTTTACGACCCATCGAAGAACTTCATTATATGTAATCATGAGCAACAAGGATTCCTATTGAAGATAAAGTTATTTTATAACTAAATAATAATACACCTTGAGGCCCTTATCATGCTCCTCTAACAGGTATCTCTTCAAGTTCACCACCCCTCCAACTTCTTGATAATGTTGTACTTGGTGCTTCAGGGAGGCCACCTCTTGCCCAGTATTCTCCAGTTCACTTTCTTAGACTACTTCTTTTTCAAGTGAGGCATGAGAGATGACTATACCTGCTAAATAAATTTAGCTCATATTTTCCTTCTTGGTGTCTATGATTACCTCCTCAAAGTTATACAATATACTGTTGTCCAGTGAAATATTCCTCTTCCTTTGAGTTCTCTTAAAAATAAATCTTATTTTTCTATCTTAGAAAAAATATTCTAGATCAACCACCTCCTCCACTAGTTAAGGGATGGGTTGATCACCCTAGGACAATATGTAACTTACACTTATAGGAGAATATAAGTTTTCTAATATAGGATCCTGAGTTTTCTCTTTTCCTAGAGAGTCTCTATATTTATATTTGTCTTATTCACTAGGATTGGATTAATCCATGTAAGTCTCTTGGGATTTATCTTGAGTCTATTATCCTTTCTTCTCCCCCTTAGTTGATGAGCCATCTGGTAAAATATCATATAGTTTGCCAACATCCTTATCCTTTTATAATGTCTTCTCAGGAGTAGTGTTGATGTCATCCTTGTTTTCTTGGTTGTTCTCTGCATCTCCTTTGCCTTATCATTACCATTGTCTCCATTTTCCCCATGCTTTCCATCTTTATCCAATCGGGTATCCTAGACACCTATACTATCTTCCTGGTTTTCAGGTAAGCATACCACTAACTCTTGTCCACCATGTGGACCTTGTTTAATACTTGTATTTTCCACCATAGGTTTTGCAAGCATGTTACTAGATGTCATGTGGATAGAATTACATAATTGGGTAAATTTCTCATAGTTATTTCACAATGAAATAATTATTTTGTAGCAATTTCATAATTATGAAATAAATAGTATTTCATACTTAAAAAGAAAGTTCATAGTGAGATGTTAAAATATCATAATTGAGCATGGAACTTGAGAAAAAGTTCATAATAGGTTGGAAAAAGCTCATAATTAAGCATGAAACTTGTGCCTGACTTGTAATTGCTTAGTTCACATCCCATAAAGCCTATCTATGACTTGTAGTTGTGTATTTCACATGCCATGAAGCTATCCATGACTTGTAACCACCTATATTTACATGTCATGAAGCCTATCTCCAATATCTTCTAAATTCCTATAAGAATAGGCCAAATTAAGGAGATGTGGAGACTAGAGTTTGAGATTAGTTATGCTAGAGAAATAGAGAGAGAATCTCAAGTGGCCAAGGGGGATCATTGGGAACCTATAACTAGGAGGAATGCATCAAGACTCAAGGTAAAGGAATGTTGATGTAATTCTCCATTTTACACTAATGTATATCGTTGTTTTTCCCCTTTCATATTGTTCATGTTCAATTTAGATCCAATATAGATCTAATATTTTAATGCTAAGAAGAATAGTAGGAAGGCATTTTTTTGTCACTTGTGTCTATGTAGAATTTTTAAGTAGTTTGGAGCTAGATGTTTGGGACTACACTATCCAAGGATACACAAGGATAACCTTTAGGAAAAGGTATGCCATTCCATCAAATCTTGGTATAAATATAAATCTAATTGTTTGGATCTAGGGAGAACCATACTAATGTATCCCATTTGTTTGTATTGGATCAAGGGAAGATCCAAGGGAGATATAGCTTATCCATAACATAATTGGTGACTCCACTAGGGAGAGACTTTGCTTTCTTCATTGGCTCTCTTAAGGAGTTTTTCCTTCAAAAGAGAGTCACTTCCTTGAGATAAAATTTTACAAATTTATATGTAGAATTTGAAGGAAATAAATACATATATGGATTCTCCTAAGAAATTTAGCAAGTTTAGAAAACAATCATCCAAATCGGTGTCTGGAAAGCAAAACTATCATTGATTTAAAATTAACTATTATACATATTTTTTCGTGACAACCACATGGATTGTTTGGCTAATGTATTTTGATAAAAAAAATTGAGATTGAAGCCAGACCAAATACATTAGATAGAGGATTTATTGATATTTCTTTGATATATTATATCATATACTTTTGGTAAATATATTCTGCACTACAACCCCTGCAAAATTTCGCTCCCAAACTCTAGATATCCACTAGATGTTTTTTCCAAGTTTTGGGTTTTTGATCCTGTAGAGACATTGGAGTGTGTTTTGGTGCATTAATACCAATATCCTATAGCCCTTCCTTGTTGTTTATTGTTTTTTTGGTTTGTAGATATGTTTTCTTGATTAGATTAAATTTTTTTTTGTATTCCAATTGAAAAAACAAAAGTGAAAATTTGCATGCATAACGCTTTTGAGCATTGGAAACAAAGAACATTTTTGTGCTTGGTTTTGAGATCTTGTTGATATATATTTTTTGAATTGTCTTACATGGTTTCTTTGAGATTGTGAGAATGTATTAATGAAGTTTGAAAAGAAAAAGATATATTTCCCTACCATATCTAGAATTCATTGAATTAAACAATTGCATTGACATCTTTGCATTGCTTTGGTTGGGTCGAGAATAGAAAACACCATAAATGTTTTATTTGTTTCCCTTTGACATAAAAAAAAATCCATAAGAAAAGATTCAAAATCTAAAATCAATTAGATTCTTTTCTTTGTTAGAAAACAACATTAGATAACCTTAGGGACTTGGAATACGATTGGAGAGTGAACTCTCCAAGGCCGTGAAAACAAAACATAGAAGTCATTAAAGAGTGTAAAATCCATTTTTGCAACCAGTGTGTCAAGAAGATCCTCTAACATAGGAGTCAAGCACGAGGTTGCATTGGAGAAAGTAGGGATATTACCACTTTCTACTTGTTTTGGTGTTTACGGTATCATTTCAATTACTACATATAAAGGGGTTTTGTTGGTTCCATGCCATTTTTTCAAGTAACGCCTTTGAAGCTTCAAGCTTAGTTACCCCACCCTTACATCTTTTCATACCTGCAAATGTTCACCCAATCATTGATTGTGAGGTGGTAGCCTTGGTGACCATTCCTAGGTAGCTGTAGAGGTGATTGTAGGTGGGATATGCATGTAGTACTTATTGAAAGTGTTTGTTCATGGTCTTAGTTCCCCTAGAGGGTGCCTACCTTAATAAAGTGTGCTTGACCAGTGAAGGTTGTTTTGTGTCATATATCATAAATTATCCTCATACCTTCTCTATCCAATCTTGTGGGGACTTCATCTACCCCAGAGGGTTGGTTTTTGGAAGGTCTTATGATCCATTATTTTTCTTGAAATTGTCCTAAGGTTTTTTAGGGGTGTGCTCTTTGGTTCTGAGTCTATGTGAGCCTTAGGTTAAATTGTGTTTTGATGTGATTTTCACCATGGTTGAATCACCTTACATGTACCATTGATTACAAGGAATTGATCCCATCATGAAGGTACAACCACCTCTGAAGTTTCATGAAATAGGTGACTGTGAATTCTAAGAGTCCTATCTTTGGTTTGAGGAGACTGGTCTAGTTAAAGTGGAAGTGGTTGACGAAAGTCCCCCACTCAATTTTAACCCTCCTTTGACTAATCTTGAAGAACATGTACTTATCCATGTTATGTATTTATTCAATGAACTTCTTCCCTTTTTTAGTGAACCTCACACTATGTTGGGCCCTAGTTTTTCATCCAATGTGGCTAAGCTATCTATCTCGTTTGTGAGTGGGACTGGGGGAATCCTAGTGATGTCCACATTACCATCCCTCAATGCCATTATACCTACATCATCTATGCCTTTTCAAATGGGTCCCTTTATCTAAGGGACACCGTTAATGCCCTCTTATTCTTCCATTAGTCTACCTAGTGTTCACATTTCCATCCCATCAGTTATGTTACCCACAACCATATTTTCTTTTGGTGGGGGGGAAAGCCTTGGTGTCAACATGGGGGTGGAATTCATTCTACCTCCACCATTTCTATGACTGGTCTGACATTGTCAGGTGTTGGTTTACCTTTTGTATGGAACATTCTTAGTGGTTTTGGTATTTTCCCTAGTGGATCTAGGGGAAATAACATGGTTGACGAAAGTCCCCCACCCAATTTTAACCCTCCTTTGACTAATCCTGAAGCACCTGTACTTATACATGTTAGGGATTTATTCAGTGAACCTCTTCCCCTGTTTAGTGAACCTCACACTATGTTGTGCCCTATTTTTTCATCCAGTGTGGCTGACCTATATATCTTGTTTGTGAGTGGGACTGGGGGCATCCTAGTGATGTCCACATTACCATCCCTGAGTACCATTAGACCTACACCATCTATGCCTTTTTCCATGGGTCCCTTTATCTAGGGGACACCGATTGTTTCCTATTATTCATTCATTATTCTACCTAGTGTTTATGTCCATCCCATCAATTATGATTCCCACAACCATATTTTCTTCCGGCGGGGTGGAAAGCCTTGGTGTCAACATAGGGGTGGAATTCCTTCTACCTCCACCATTCCTATGAGTGGCCTAATATTTTTAGGTGTTGGATTACCTTTTGGATGGAACATTCCTAGTGGTATTGGTATTTTCCCTAGTGGATCTAGGAGAAATAACATGTTAGGAGAGTTCAATTTATCATTGGACAACACACCATTCCTTGGGGGAAAATTTTCACAATGGGGAGGCTATCCCTTTATCCTTACCTATGGTCTCGAAGGATTCTTCCTTGGGAACAAATTTCCATTTAGGTATACACCTACCCCTGGGGGCAATCCCATTGGGGGAAATTTTGGTCTTGGGAGCAACCATGGTCCTGGAAGTGCCACCATCCTTGGGGGCACTCACTCTTCGAGAACACCACAACCCTTCGGTAGTACAAGTATAGGGGGATCAAAAGGTTCACATGGGACTTTAGGAACTTCCTCTTCCTCCCATTATTCATTTCCTCACAATGTTATAATTACTCGATTTGTCACATTTGACAAATATCCCTATTTCCCATAACCCTTCATGGTTAATCATTCCTACTAAGATACCATCAGATGTGCCCAATATCAATAAAAAGTAGGGAGAAGACCCCTCCATGCACATCATGACATATCATTTATGTTTCCCATACAATTCATTGATGCATGATAGTGTGAGGTTATGTCTTTTCCAAAGATCACTGACTAGAAGTTCCGCAAAATGGTAAATTGAATTAGAAGGTGATTCCTTTAAAAGTTTTAACGAATCATCATTGGAATTTATAATGCATTACCAACTACCTATCCTGTATGAGATTGAAATATCTCTTAACATATCCGTGACATTATACTTCCACCCACATTTCCAATCATATACATGAGTGGAGGAAAAGACGTAGGATTATCAAGACCCATATTTTGGAAAAATTCCAAATAGAATGGTCTACAAAGTCCCTGTTAGCACCCATTTCCAAAGACATAGATATGTTCGGGGAGGCTATCAAAGAGAAATACATTATGTGTGCCCAATGCTTGGATTTGATTTACTCTCAACTGAACACTCTTTATGATATTATCCTACATGCTCCTATGTTGTGAACAGATCCTAAAATTTCAAACCCAAGACCCCATGTTGACGGTGTGGTGGGTTCTATTTCCCATGCCTGTATGGGCCAGTTAGATAACCAGATGGGTCACATGTCTATTTTGTCACACCTATAAGATGCTAATTCTAATGATCAAGCTACAATGGTCCCTACTCATACTTCCAAGGTGAATTTGGTGCAATCCATGCAACTAAAGAATCCTCAGCAACTTAGAGGAAAAAAGAAGAGAAACAAAAAGAAGAATTCTAATACTAAGAAAGGGACCGTTTCTTCCCAAAACAATCAAAGGGGAGGGAACACAAGAGAAGAAGAAGAGAATGAAAGAGAAGATGAATATTTGGTTCCCCTACATTATTTGTGGGGAGGACCACCCTACGCATCAATGTCCTTGGAAGGATGAGGTCCATCGATTGTTTTCTCAACAAAGGGGTCCCTAGTATCCCATTGTAATAACTCATCCTTTCCCCCCAAAATCTAAACACATGGTTGCAACAAATCCCGCCCCTCTACAAGAGGGCATGGAAAGTACCCTCCAAAATGAGGGGTCATCCCCAAATTATTCCATTTTCATGTGTGACCAAACGATCAATTGGAAGAATCGAGCCAAAAACTATGACAATTTTGAGCCTTCTCCTGTTGTGCTAGAGTCAACATATTTTTCCCAGCCTAGTGGCCCTATTTAGATTGAGAATACATAATTTGACACATTGTTTCACCCCTGAAGAGATTTCTTCAAAGAATGACACACAACCTGAATACATGAGCCACCCATAACTACAATATTATGGAATACTTGGCCCAAGAAACATGTGTCATGTCTCCACTCGAAGTCCTCCAAATCTACCTGGTGTAGTGGAAATCCTTGTTATCTTCCATAAGAGGTTTTTATCCCTCAAAGTCAAGTTTGATAACCTTTGATTCATATCAGGTTAATCATATTCTATCCCATCAAATAGTTTTCCAAATCAAAGTGAGATCGATGGGGAAAAATATCTTTCACACTGTGATTAATGAAAGAGCCTTCACATGTATTATGTCTATGTAATGTTAGAAGACCTTTGGATATCCAAAGATGAATACATATTCAACCATGTTGAAAGAATTTGATGGACATATGTTCCAACCCCATGGGACTATCACTGACTTATCCATCAAGTTATGTCATAAGAATCTCTTTGTTATTGTGGAGGTCATCAATGCACCTCTTGAGTACAATTTATTACTCGACTGCAATTGTTTCTATGAGATGATTGTAGTTGTCTCATTCATCTTTAGGGTCTTATGATTCCCTCATCAAGGTAAAATAATGAAAATTGATCAAGTGGTTATTTTTACCCCAAATATTAGATCCAATGTATGGTCTATTGTACCCTTTGTTGGTGATACCCAACAGTATTACCCTAGTGTTGGTGTAGGGATGTTCAAATACTCTTCTCTCATGGGAAAATTCCCTCTTCCCCCACAACCTCCTCCTACTACGAACATTACTCTTATCAACATGATTTCTTCATTTACTAGTGGATCCCTCAGGTATGTCTATCCTTTTGTGGTACCACGTCCTGAGGATGTTGAATCATATGGAGCCTCCATGCCACTCATCATGGTCAATATTGACAATCCAACAATCCCATCAGAATATGTTGATACTTATTAGCAAATCCATCCTCATTTGGAGTGTGATTAATATACTCAACCCACATGGGTTTTCGACTCTCTATGTTCACATGACTTCCTTGATTTCGATTTTTCTTCATAAGAGGCCATCCTAGATGTCACAGATTCCATAGTTGAGCCCAAGGATGAGGTGATGCATAAATCATCTTGTCTTGATTCAGAAATAATGAGAGTTAGCATGATGTGTCATGATCTGGGACTAGGGGAATTTTCCAGGGTATCTAGTAGCCCTCCCAGTCTTGACCCATTTCTACCTTGGTTATGTTTTTCTAAACTTGCCACCGATTTCTATGCTTCGCATTATACTAAATATTTATGTTTCATACCTCCTTCACGTCTTGATGGGAATCATCAAGGAGAATCCCTAGCTTATGAGACCACTCAAGATGAGTATCTTTGACCACATATATTCATTTCTATGTGGCATGGCCTCAACATGGTGTGCCATATAATGCCAACAATGGATCATGAGTTCATTGGTGATGATAAATATCCTTGGCCTAAACCTAGAAATGGGCTTTATTTTTCTTGAACCATTTGAATGCATAGTTCCTTGTACATAGGAATGTGGTGTGACTTATTTTGTTTTGCTTATATCATATCCAAAAAGTACAAAATTGTTTTTCTTTTTGAGTTTTCACTACACATTTTGACCTTGGATTCTAGTTTACATGTGTTGACAGGATTACGGGGACATTTTTTACAAATATGGAAACATCCAATGAACTTGAGGTAAGTTTTATAAAACTGACATATAGGGATATGTTTTTCCCTACATCCACAATTTGCATTATCAACTGTTAGTTTTTCCATCACATGCCTTAGGTGTGATATTGTCAGGTTGTGACATTAGCCACTCCCTTTTTTGCATGTCATAACTTTTTCAGTAGTGACTACCCTTCATGGACGCTCTATTTAGCACCCAGATTTCCATTTGGTGCCAATGCTGCAATTTCTCGTAGGCTCGAGAACCCTCCTATAGCCCCTCCATGACTTGTCCTTGAGACTTATTTTCCTCTCTTCATCTATATTCTTGCCATATCTTGAGAGGGTTCTCATATTTTTATGTTTCTTAATGGCCTCCTATGCATTTTTTTCTTGCGTCATACATCCCACCCCTATGTTGTTGTTTTCCTAGATCCTACTTCTTGCTATTGTAGTATAGTTTGACCATCCACTTCTTTCATTATTTGGCCTCCATTTTGCATCCATCTATCTATTGAGAGAATAGTAGCTAAGAGTGTATGTCACTTTCCAATACCATTTGCATTTGGTTTTTCTTAGGTCAAGTCCATGCACTTGGACCATAGGAGCATGTTGTTAAGCCACTTGTTCTTTCCAGATGAGTACACTTTTATCTCTTTTTAAGACTCATTAATGGACACCAAAAAGACACATATCAAGTAAAATTTTATGTCTTTTTTGGACTCATTAAATACACCAAAATGACACTTTATGAGTATAATTTGAACTCTTTTTTGGGATCGTTAAAAATAAAAAAAAATACACTAATGAGCATACTCTTATGTATCTTTTGTGTTCATTAAAACATGAAGGAGAAACTAAATAACAAAAAAAAATATTGGGGTTCATTTACTGTAACACACCCAACCCCCTAAGTGACTTTTAAGGGATGGAGTATTAATTTTAACTTTTCTAAACTATATTACTTACTCTCTTTCACAGCTCCATCTTCTTATGATCATCATGATATTTCCAACGATAGTAACTTCGCCCAAAACAGATCTCTTGAAGGAAATTCGTTACCTTCACAAGTTCCCAGGTTTACATAGGCAACATCCCTTTCATTTACATGTGACACATCGTTCCCCATGCCATCTGACATGGAAATAAAATGGCACTAATGTGGCACTGGCATAGCCTATCGCGATGTAACTTTAGTCTACATAGACCTACGACCATCGTTGCTCGTACTTTCTTTCGGTGCACTCTGCGTTCACCTTCGACAATTATGGTATCGTGGAATATTCCTTATCGATACCATCCATTCAGAGTTTGATAAGTTCATGAAATTTCACTACTCTCAATCTCAAGGTATCGAGGAATATTCCCTTCTCCTTGATGGATGGAATAGATGCATGTCACGATCTCCTGACCAACGATTGAGATCCATCTAGTGCATAAGGTTCACCTGTCCAAATGGACCCCACTCAACTTGTCAGCCTGTTAATAATTGGCATTTGTCTTCCTAAAGACATCTTAGCTGCCTTTCTATAAAGTTGCATCATTCATGAAATCAATACTCCATCTCTTAAAGTGACATGTGGCTCAGTATCCACTCAACACATGGACCCATCACAACTCACCATGTCACCATAGGGTGTATGGGCTCTCGGCCAGAGATTGATATTCGTCCATTTCCCTATAAATTGATTAGTAAACTTAATTAGTACCTTCCTAAAATATTTCTCCTCAGTATTTATTTATTAAATCCTCATTAGGGATAATTAATATTCACTATGTATTTACCCCTGTAAACACATTTATACTTTTCTTAGTAATTCACTCAAGTGCCATTTTGTAATGATTATCTTATATGCAAATTAAGTATATTATAACAAAATTTATATTATGTTCTAATATAATTAATTAGGCTGTAATATACTTAATCTTATAATCCTTGATTAATGTATGTAATTCACTCCCCCCAGCACGCAAATCCAAACCAAATTTCACGTGATTATATATATATATATATATATATATATATATATATA
>JZKD02S0076098.1:24273-94216 GCA_000966675.3 Picea glauca
AGAGAGAGGTAATTAAAACATATTTAATATTATATATTATTATAGATAATTTAAACCCCATCCAAGGGGCTTTGGAACTGTGCGTTAATTTATTATGATCAATAAATATTATTTCAACTCAGGATTGAAGCTCGTGCATTACTCTCAGCACTCTGACCACCAATCACAAGAGGATAGAGTTTAATATTATAATATAGTTAACTTTATAACATATATACCATCACATTATGAAATCCTCAGAGTCAATTTGTGCAATCTCTCCTTAGTATTCCGATGACTAATCATGAGAAGGAAAGGGTAAATATTATATTATATTTAAACTTTATAAAAATTGTTCCATCACTCTGACAACTTTAGACCTTTCTCAAATGCTCCCTTCCCCTCACTTTGAATGATTGATTCTGAATGGACTTGACTCTTGAAACATGTACTCTACCTTCATTACTCCGATGGCCAATCATGAAAGAGTAACATTTAATATTATAAAAATAAGTGGGACCTTTTAATACCTAGGCTATCGCTCTGACAACTTCGGACTTTGTACAAACATGCCATTCCTTTTACTCTGAATAATCAACTCCGATAGCCAATTAAAATTGGCATAAGTTAATATTTAATATTATATTGGTTAAACTCCATTGGCCTTTGCAATGTGAACATTGGCTCTCTTCTCTGTGTTCTGACAGAATGAAAATTGTAATAATAATAAATATGTATTTATTCACATATTTTTGTGTTGAGAAATTAAGAGGATTTACATGATTCTAGGTATGTGAACACTAATAAATAAAAATACCCTAATAATAAAAATTCCTTCAAGAGTGCTAAACTACCTAGGAAGAGCATGAATTCTATAAATGGGGAATATCTAAGCATAGTTAAAACTTTTGTAGAGAGGGCAGGATATCAAATTTCCATTATTCATGCACTAGGCATGAACTTCATAAACTTAATATATGAACTTGTAATTCAAATATGATAACATTTAGTTGGTAATTTAGGAATTTTACCAGTATTTACCAAGTTTTACCATTTATTCAACTTTTCCTAGAAAACATAAAGTTGCACATTTACATTTATAAATTTATGTGATTTGTTTGCTTAATTTGTTTAGAATATTACATGTCTTGGGAGTAAAACTCCTCCATGGTAAATTTACTTTTTTACCAAAATTTACCATTCTCCTAATTTCAAGCATGTCTTTCCTATTTTTATGGGTTAGTCATTATTCTCAATCTTTCCCTTTGGACATTAAATTTACTGGGTGATTTATGGTGAATTTCCTCTCTTTACCAAATTCTAAGGGAATTTAATTATCCACAATATGTCAATATCTAAATTTCATTTTTATTTCAAATTTAGAAATTTAAAGTGCATTCTTATTTCTTTCCTAACGTTAGTACTCACTTGAAATTCTATAAGCAACCCACAAGGATACTTCATGAGACACTAGTAGTCTGACCCATGGGGATCAACTAAACTAGGTCTTTTTCATGAAACCCACAGTCTTCTCTACAATCACAAAACTTTTCCGTCGATTTTCTTTGTTGCTTAAGATCCATGCTACCTCATATTTGTCAATGATATCCCTGCAAATAAACTTTCACAAAATATATATTCAATATGCTCAATAGGTTATAATGGGATTATCTTGATATCTTATTTATACTTCCCAAGTAAATTCCTTTAGGGACAACTTGTAATTGTTTTAGCCCTTCTCCTCAATCTAGGGCTAACCCACTTTCATTTTGAAATTAACTTTTAATTAATTAGTCAAATCACAAATACTTTGTTGCAACTGATTATCCTTAATTAGTTTCTTGTTGCAACCACTTTACCCATAATTAATTAATTTCTTGTTCAACCACTTTGACTGTTCAATCTTCTTGTTACAACTACTTTACCCATAATTAATTAATTTCTTGTTCAACCACTTTGACTACCAAACTTTTTGTTACAAATACTTTACCCATAATTAGTTTCTTGTTATTATAACCACTTTGACTACCAAACTTCTTGATGACTTTCTATGAGCTTCTAGAATAATTGACTTCTTGTTGACTTTCTAGTGGCTTCTATAATATTCTTGAGGGTCCTCCAACTTCACAAAGCCATATCTCCTCAAATATGAAGAACCACGTTGTGTACCACATATCACTGGAAACATAACGATGTGTAATATCCATCTATGATATTCTTACCTACAATTATATTGTCCTTTACTTCCATATTCCTTGACCAACTTTGGGTTCCTTAACCACACCTCTGGGCTACCGAAATTTTCTACCAGACTTTCTTCAAGGGTTTACTCAATCTCTAATGGTTGACATCAATCTACAATATCAATCTCCAAGGATTGACATCAATGAATACCAATTTTCCAAACCAACTGTCCAACAATATCCCCCTTTGGCATTGATGGAAACACCAACATTAATGGAAATATTTAGACATGGAAATACTCATTCTCATTCTCCCCATGTGACCATCACTCATCATCAATGTTTCTATCTCTCCCCCTTTGACATCAATGGAAAATGGTATCTCTCTTTTGGAATTCTCCCCATGTCTAATGTGTACTTGGGGTTGACCCCCCTATCTTCATGCCTCTGATATTTCTTTTTGTTTCTATGATTTTGTTCCTTCTTTGCATTTCCATGCATCTGATTACTCTCTCCCCCTCTGTGAAAAAGGGTAACTCTCTCCAGGACTCCTCTCCATTTTTGAACTCTCCATGGGGTTGTTCACCCTATCTTCACTCTTCTAATATTTTATTTGACTATTTCTCTCCCCTTGACTTCTTTGCAAGATGCTGTGTAGATAAAATGTAGGGCTTGTACCTGCCTCCCTTCTGGTAATTTTTCCCATCAGTGTTTCTTCTTGTAATAAAATGACATATATAAAATCATTCAAAATGTAAGCATTCAATTATTTCATTATCAAAATCATCCAACTATCTCCGAGTTAGTCTTTGAATCAATCTTTGAAACACTATCTGAAGTAATTTGTGATCCAATCTATGAATCAATATTTGAGCTAGTCTCTGAAACAATATATGAATCCATGCTTTCATCCACCGACATATATCTGTGAAAACCTGCTAAGTGTTCTTATTAATCCATCTCTATCCATACTGTCGATGAATCTGCTACTCAACTTTCAACAATATTGACCCATATTTCACTATACTATAATGAAGTCTTCTTTGAACCAATTGCAACTGATCATCGCATATCGAATGTGTCCATTGATATTCTTTGTTTGCAAACCAAACTCTATATTTATGGAAAAACATGTATTGAAGATATTTCTTCTTGACTAGAATAATAAACTTCTTCTTGTGTAACTTCCAACTGACACCTGTGTGGGAACACTGTTTTCTCAATCAATCAATCTGTCATTTTGTATCTCTACCATCAAAACATTCTGAAAATGTCTTTATCAAATATCTGTAACATCATTATGAAACACATCTAACTTCTAGAAAGATAAATCTATGATCTGTAAAGTTGTTTCCTAAACTCCCCCTTTTCAATATTCATAATACTAGGAGTATCCAAGTTGGATGGCTCAAAATAATACCTTCTCTGATGCAGAGTCATATTCCTCTTCATTGGTGGATTCATCATCTTCTTTATTTGTTGTGGAATTGTCATGATTTTTCACTACTATATATTCAGAGAGTGCAATTTCTGGGACTTGTTCTTTCTTTACCTTCTCTTCATTATGATCTTTCTCTACTGAGGATACTGAAAATATGGTTCTTGAAACCTATTCTTCCTTTTCTTGATTTCCTTTTCTTTCTCATACTATGGAAAGTCTTGCAATTTCTGGAATATGTTCTTTATTCACTTGATATTCTTCTTGTTCTTTTCTTTTCCAAATCTTAGTGTATCTGATATTTGATTCTTTCTTCATGGATGACACTATCATGCTTCTACAAATATGAGCTATATGACCATAGTTGTGGCATTTATAACATTCAATATTACAAGGAGCCACATAAGAACTTCTTTCCTAAGTATTTCTTCCATATGCTCTACAATCTGCAACTTTATGTCCAAAGTTAGTACAATAAAAACAATAACCATAAAAGAAATTATGATAACTGAGGGTAGATGATCTTCTCTATGATGTGTTCCTTCTGAAGTCATGCTTTGATTGATCATGATCTTCTCCTTTGTTTCCTCCTTCATTATGAGTTAAGCTTCTTTATTGCATGAAGGTGGAGGGTCTTCTTTGATGTCCATCTCTTCTATACTCTTCTTCTTGAGCCTTCTATACTTTTGGAATGTTCTTCTTTAGGGGATTTCATTCTTCCTTCTTTATAGAACCTTTGATGACTTCTGCATAACTCTTAGGATTCTCTTCATTTTTCCTTTTTGATAACCTATGACATTTATATTCAACTTTCTTTGTTGATGATGTGTATGCTTCTTCAATTTTTTTACCGATCTTGACAACTTTTACTCTTAACATGGCAAATTATTCTTCAAGCTTCTCCAACTCTTCTTCTTTCTTCATCATCAGATTCCTCATGACTTCTTCTATTCGATTTTCTTCTTCAATTTAGATATTCAATGTGATTATTTCATCTTTAAGTTCTCTTTCTCATTAACTGAATTTTTCTTCATGATTCTTTTCCTTTTCAATCTCAGGATTGTCTTCTATATCATTGGGATTTTCTTTCTCATCACTTTCAATATTCAAATAAGGGAATTCAATTTCAATATGTTTTTTCTCTTCACAATTAAAGAAAAAACACTCACCTTTGGGGAATTGTTCATCATCAGATTTGTCACCTGCATCTTCTTTAGAGCTCTCTGAATCTGTGATGGGGCATTCCTCAAAATAAATATTATGTAGCTTATCCCAAATTTATTTGGTCGATGAGAATTTACCCACTTTGTCCTTTACTGAATCATATAGTCCTTCCAAAATGAAATCCATTGCTATTTTATTGTTCTTATTCAATTCCTTATTGGCTGCAGTCTTAGGTTTCTTTGTAGCATTGCATCCTATCAAAACTTATTTCCAAATGTCACATCCCTGTGCTTTTAAAAATACTTTCATCCTAACACTCCACATTTCATATTTCCGACCATGTTGACCATGCTGGTCATTAAACACTGGTGCTCTATTCTCAGTGCACTCCATGATCTACCTTCCAATGTTTAAATTGTTTCCTTGAAGGAACCTGCTCTGATACCAAATGTTGGATTACTAAGTGGGGGTGTGAATTAGTAATAACAATTTTAATCCATTTTAATCCAAGGTGGACCTCAAAATCTTGTTTTTTCGAAGCTCTATTGATAGTCATAAGTATCTTGGTAAGTCTTCCACATAAGGTTATCAATTTTCCTCTAAACAATCCCATTCCTCCTAGTGAAGGAATCATAGCAAGCTTTCCTAAAAGTTACCAATTTCTTTCTGTCATAATATTCACCCGTGTTTCCTCATCCAGAACACAATCAACGTCGAAGTCTCCTATTCTTGCTTCAATGTATTCTTTTTCTTTGAAGATCTCTGATAATATAACATGTCGGTGGCCATTCAGGGTTTCGTTCATATGTAGCAATACTTTTTCGATTCCTTTTGGGGTTCTGCCATAGTCTTAGTTTTTGGATCTGCCTTAGAGTTCTCTTGTCTCATGTTCATTTCTTCAATCTTAGCAATCATTCTAGAACAATCCAATACTTCATGGTCCATAGCTTTGCAACAAAGACAATTGGGTCTTTTTCCAGGGCATTCCTTAGCAAGATGTCCTGGTTTTCTACAACTATAACAGAGGGTTACTCCTCTCTTTCTTTTAAATGATCCCCATCCTTTCCTATACTACGTGCTAGGATCATAGGGGATGACCTGCAACAAATTATTTCTAGGATCCTGCATCCATTTGTTAGTCCAAACATTCTTTCTATGCATAGGTATAACATATCTTTCACTATTCTTATTAGATCTACTCATATCAAACCTTCTTTCATCTACCAGTACCCTAGTTTTCAAACTAGGACAGACTCTATCAAACATACCTAGATCCATACTATTGAAACAAAAAATCCCACGTGTCTTACTCCTACAGAGTACAAACCTTTCATATCTAAAACTTTTCATTATTCTTACCTTTATCAGAGCATAGAGCTTGCAGATATTACCTATTTTAATAAAAAATTCTCACTTTTACCTTTCTCAAAGCACAAAGATTTCAGATCTTACCTCTTTTCTTCATATCGGACTTCTTTTCTTGGCACGAATCTTTTCAAACTAAGTAGGGTACTGTGCACTAGAGAAACATATCTACGCATAGATCTTTCACAATTTCAGGTTGGATATTTGCACAAAGCTTCTTATTTCTCAGTTCCCAACAATCACAGTTTCAGGTCCCTGCAATGGAACCATTTGTTGGCATAGGGGTAGACCTAGGGTTCAACGCTACAACATCACACCAAAAAAACCCTAACTACCGACCCTTTCAACAACACCTGTGAAGAAGATGAAGTCTCACCCGAGGTAGAGGCAGGGAGTTGCAGGACTCAGGTGTATACAACCTTATCTGGGACACAGATCTGTGATTATAATACTTAATAGAGCACTTAGCACCATCATTTCATCATTATTTAACCAATATCTACTTTGCAGATAAAATAGAGCATCGTAGCATTCACCCAGATCTAATGTATCTAAGAACTTAGCATAAATAAATAGATTAGATCTAGTTGATTCGAGCACTAAAAAAGTACACATAGGTCAGATCTAGCATCCAGGGTCATCATAAACACAAAGCATAAACAAATCTATCTATCTGTATCAAATACCTTAGCAAGTAAAGAGAGACATAAACACATAAGAACATTGCACATAGAAGAATAACATAGTATTTATGTGGTTCACCCCCACCCTGGGGCTATATCCACCAACTCTTCTTCTTTATTAGCTTCCATATGCTCTACAATCTGCAACTTTATGTCCAAAGTTAGTACAATAAAAACAATAACCATAAAAGAAATTATGATAACTGGGAGTAGATGATCTTCTCTATGATGTGTTCCTTCTGAAGTCATGCTTTGATTGATCATGATCTTCTCCTTTGTTTCCTCCTTCATTATGAGTTAAGCTTCTTTATTGCATGAAGGTGGAGGGTCTTCTTTGATGTCCATCTCTTCTATACTCTTCTTCTTGAGTCTTCTATACTTTTGGAATGTTCTTCTTTAGGGGATTTCATTCTTCCTTCTTTATAGAACCTTTGATGACTTCTGCATAACTCTTAGGATTCTCTTCATTTTTCCTTTTCGATAACCTATGACATTTATATTCAACTTTCTTTGTTGATGATGTGTATGCTTCTTCAATTTTTTTACTGATATTGACAACTTTTACTCTTAACATGACAAATTATTCTTCAAGCTTCTCCACCTCTTCTTCTTTCTTTATCATCAGATTCCTCATGACTTCTTCTATTCGATTTTCTTCTTCAATTTAGATATTCAATGTGATTATTTCATCTTTAAGTTCTCTTTCTCGTTAACTGAATTTTTCTTCATGATTATTTTCCTTTTCAATCTCAGGATTGTCTTCTATATCATTGGGATTTTCTTTCTCATCACTTTCAATATTCAAATAAGGGAATTCAATTTCAATATGTTTTTGCTCTTCACAATTAAAGAAAAAACACTCACCTTTGGGGAATTGTTCATCATCAGATTTGTCACCTGCATCTTCTTTAGAGCTCTCTAGATCTGTGATGGGGGATTCCTCAAAATAAATATTATGTAGCTTATCCCAAATTTCTTTGGTTGATGAGAATTTACCCACTTTGTCCTTTACTGAATCATATAGTCCTTCCAAAATGAAATCCATTGCTATTTTATTGTTCTTATTCAATTCCTTATTGGCTGCAGTCTTAGGTTTATTTGTAGCATTGTATCCTATCACAACTTATTTCCAAATGTCACATCCCTGTGATTTTAAAAATACTTTCATCCTAACACTCCACATTTCATATTTTCGACCATGTTGACCATGCTAGCCATTAAACACTGGTGCTCTATTCTCAGTGCACTCCATGATCTACCTTCCAGTGTTTAAATTGTTTCCTTGAAGGAACCTGCTCTGATACCAAATGTTGGATTACTAAGTGGGGGTGTGAATTAGTAATAACAATTTTATTCCTTGGTCACTGTGTACCTCCTGAAGGGGATCCGTGCAGTTCGAGCAGACCAAGATAATATTGCAGCGTTGAAGTTCAACGACTTCAACCTCGAAGATTGCAAAGTATATAACACGCTTGCCCCACATAAGTACCTAACTAGAACTAAGGGGAATAATTTGAAGATAATCCCCCAGTCGTGGACCATGAACCTCGTGCAGTGCACCCTGTTGAACGTCATGAAGATTCCCCACTTTGGAAGACACTAGGAGGTAAATGCATGTGTCAAGCTGCTGCTGTCTTGTTACCATGGAGGTTATTTGGGGCTAAACCATCGTATAATAGTTGATTCAACAATGATCAATCTGATCATGGGCTTGAGTATGCAAGGACCTGGTCCACAAGAGTTTTACCCTGGAAAAGCCATGGATCACGCTCTAGCATAGAAAATCAAGGACACTTACGACAATGTCGAGAAGGGAACGCGAGGCTACAAGGTAGCTTCTATCCAGAGTGGCATAGTGTGCCTCGCCTGTCAGTTTATTGTAGGGAAGTTAGTAAGAAATAACCAACTGACCCAAGTCACCGATTTTGTAGTCGACCTCACAGGGAAGTGCGCGAAAGGCCTTCAGATGAACTGGGAGAAGTACCTGGTGAACCAGTTAGAACTCAACTATAGAGAAGCACAGGATCAAGGATATTAATTTTATTTCAGCTGGCTCTTGATCCTTATCAATTTTATTGTCTGGGAGATGCTGGAAGGTGCGACCTTCTCGGACATCAAGCCTTTTGAACCACTAGCTGAGAAGTTTGCTACCCTTTGGTATTCAAGCGACATGAATAAAAAATGGCAGTCAAATGTTGTTTTTGATACCTACTACAATCAGCTGAAGATAGTCATATAGTCTGAGCCTCGCATGACTTCGAACACTCTACACCGGTTCTAGAATTTGATGAAGTTCAACACAAATCAACATTTTATTTACATCACAGTGCATGCCGAAGAACACAAGCAACAACTTCAATCATACTATAAGCTGATAGAGGAGGACTTGGAGATCACTAAGGATTGGTCGATGGATCTCCTTATTCTAGCAGATCCTACAGAGATATCCAACATTGATAGCCCAAAAATAATGTAGGATACACCCAGACCTAGCAGAACAAAGAAGACTGAAGAAGTCCAAGGGATAGACCGCGCATCCATGAAGACTGCTTCCATATCACCAGATCAAGGAGGTGATGGCGAAGAGTTGAATGAAAAAGAAGTTGAACATAAGTGAGGAGACGAGGTTGATCCCCTGAAGAAGAGGAAGGTTTTTCCTCCGAAACCTTCCTCCCGGAAGAAATCGAAGGCCACCATGACCAAGATGCAGACTGTCCTCACCTCTAATGTCTTCAACTTCCTCATAGCAACTTTGCAAGATGTTTCGCTGGAAATAACAGAGAAACAAGAAGAAAATCAAGAGGAGATGTATGATCGAATTGAGACTGAACTTCGAGGGGTACAGTAGGCCCTATAGTCCATCCGTGCAATCTCCACTACGCCGGGAGAACCAGAATTGGGAGATGAGCCAACCCAACTCCACCACCTAGCTGATATAGTCGAAGCTCACCTTCGACGAGCACAGGAAGAAATAGAACAAGCCACCTAGGCTTTGACGCAAGTACAAGGAGTACTCATAGAGAAACGCAGTTCTGCAGAACAAGAAAAGCTTTTTCTCCAAGTGAAGTTTGATGAAGAGAAATCACAACTACAACAAGGAAAGGAACAATTTCTCACCGAGCAACTCGAAGTAAAAGAAGAGGTTAATAAATCACTTAGCTATGTGATAGTCTTATAAATCAAGGAAGAAGACCGAGTTACATAGCATGTGGACCAACTCGTAGAAGCCATCTAGCAACTACAGTAAGACATAGCAGATTTGGAGCTACACACTATGCCTGAGACCCCAAAAGATGTAAGAGACCAAAGAGAAGCAACCGCCTGGAGTGCAGTTGAAAGGCTAAAGGATCTTACTGTGGAATGCAAGAAAATTACATATCGTAGTGCCCAGACCTATGAACAACTCACGGAGAACCCAGAATTGAAGGCACTAGAGTCACAACTCCAAGAGGTGAAGTATCAAGCTGAAATGATACACAGATCAGTGGACCACCCAACAACAGATCCACACTATCTAGAGAAAAATTATGGAGGTAACTCAGAAACTCCAACCTATACAAGATAAGGCCTATCAATTGTTTACAGAGGTAGAAGGACAAGGAGCAGAGCTAGAGAAGGTTGTCTCTACAACTGAACAACGTTTAGAGGGACCTATCAACGATGCAGTCATCCAAGAGTTCGCTGAAGAAGAGGCCATAACACAACAACAAGTCGAAGTATCTTGAGCCAAGATCGAGGTGTTCGAAGCAGAATTAGTTAGACCAGAGTGACTTGGGATGAGTCACAAGTGAGTGTTGGGAGCCTGTTGGCCCTTGAACAAGTTTTGGGAGATCCTTGGTCAAGTTTGACCTATTTTTGGACTTCGACAACCTATCGAAGACAGAGTGCAATATGAAGCAAAGATCATGGGATCTCGACCCCTTTTTGGGTCCTTTTTGAGTTTTGGGATTATGTAATGGGAATGGGATGTCAGGCCATGGGTTTACCCATGTTTAGGCCTATTTTGTAAAGTATAAATAAGTAGCTAGGTGACATAAGTAGGAGGGTCGATAAGCTAAGTGCTAAGTGCAAGTATGGTTTGTAGATGCTCTGTGCATATTGTGAGAAACTTGTAGAGCTAAGTGAAAGTGGTTGTAACAGACTATGAAAGGATTTGTGATATACCTAGCTCGGGGAAGGAGGATCTTGTGAGGTGCGTGCAGATCTCCTGTCCTATGCTGAGTAGAGTTTTTGTGGCTCTGTGCATGTAGATGACTGATTGAAACTAATAAATAAGAAGAGTTGGTGGATGTAGCCCCAGGGTGGGGGTGAACCATGTAAATACTGTGTTATTCTACTCTGTGTGATGTTCTGATGTGTTTATGTATCTCTTTACTTGCTAAGTGATTTGATATATATAGATAGATTTGTTTATGCTTTGTGCTTATGATGACCCTGGATGCTAGATCTGACCTATGTGGACTTGCTTAGTGCTCAAATATGCTAGATCTAATCTATTTCTTTATGCTAAGTGCTTAGATACATTATATCTGGGTGAATGTTGCGATGCTCTGTTTTATCTGTGAAGTATATATTGGTTAAATAATGATGAACTGACGGTGCTAAGTGCTCTATTAAGTATTATAATCACATATCTGTGTCCCACCTAAGGTTGCAGACACCCGAGTCCTGCAACCACCCCTGCCTCTACCTCCAGTGAGACTTCATCTGCTTCGTAGGTATTGTCGAAAGGGATGGTAGTTAGGGTTTTTTTGTGCGTTGTTGTAGCATTGAACCCTGGGTCTACCCCTGTGCCAACAAGCACCAACTTCCTCTTTTTCCAACAACAACTGGAAGGAGACTCCAACCCCCTATTTTCTCAGGCTACAATTACCTTAGACTTCTGACACCAACTGGAAGGAGGCTACAAACCCCTTTCCTTTACCCATCCTACCACCTTGAAATATAAGTGCCACAATCAGTGCTACTACCACTATAGTCTGTCACTTTTAATATGTCACTGTGAAACATGTCAAATAAACCTGTACCAAAAACCTGTCATAACCTTTACCAATGACCTGTCACAACATGTTCACTAAAAATATCATCAACCAATCAGATCTGATCTCATAGATCTCATATCCACAATCACAAGTGTATAGCTCAAACAAATTATATAGGATAACTAATAAGTCTTTCTAATCATGTGCCAAACATCCATACACCAAGCATAGTGATTTCTCACATGAACCATGCACAAAATTTTTGTTGTTATGAAACCTCAATCTATACCAATAAATTCATAAACAAGAGAATATCATCTGTATCAATATTTACCTTAGTCTCACAGTAATAGTTTTGGATTAGTCATAAACCTTAACTTTCAACAAGCATAACTTTATACCTTTAATAAATAAAGGTATGAAAATTGTACACAATATTCTTCAGTATATTCTTTGCAATTCCTCTAGGTTTCACTACTTGAAACCTTTGAGAAAAGGATTTATAGAAAAAAATGGAAGACCTTGTTGAATTATGGCTTATTCTAGAGAGTGAAATTGTAGAGCATGCCACACAAGGAATATTTGATATCTGGATCTGAAAATTATAAAACACATACTAGGGAGTTTAATATATCCAATTAATTTTGTCTCACTAAATATGGATCTTCTATGAAGAAGTTGTGACCTTTTTACCCAGAACACTTGTTTGAGACTAGTTTCAGGACTAGCCAAAAACCCTATCTTTCACAAAGTGTATCTCTAAAAATTCAATGACCCAGAAGCTGGAATTGCTACCACGGGTACCTTGATATGTCCTCACAACAACATATTATTTTTTGTATCTGAATCATTCTAGAACAAAAGGTATTGCAAAAATGGTGAGATGACCTATACATAACATACCTTAGAACACATCATCAAAATAATTCATCCTCCCTTGGATTTTCAACCTTCTTTACTTCAATTTCCCCATGAAATTCACCTCATATCTCCTTTTTTACCTTATTCACATCCAATATCTCAAGTATATCTAGCACAAACCATGTACTAGGATCAAAAGTATGTCTCACTAATCATATTTCATATCCAAACCAATGAACATAAGCCAAAATAGGTATCCCTCACATCAACCATACATAAAACCCTCACTGTTATGCATCCTCAATATGTACCAATATATTTAGAAATACATTTGAAATACAATATCTCAACCATGCTCCAAATAACACAAGATATGCCTCAACAAAATCCCTAATGAACTGTGTCAAAAACAAACACTAAGTGCACTAACAATGTGCCTCTATAGATATCCCTTATAAATCTTGTACCAACCAACAAACCCTCAAGGGAAAATGATTAATCTCCCATGACCATACCCCGAACAACCCTAAAAAACCAACTTCAACAAGCATATAACATACCTTTTTGTTTATGTAAAAAACTTTAGTGTACCTGATCAATGTCAGACACTCTTGTAGCCTCTTCTCAGCTCCTGAAACCTACAACCTATCTCATTATCCTAATCTAATAGTGCCTGACACGATGAACATGGGTGTCTAGCAAGTACTTTCTTGACAGGATATAAGAAACCCACGGGGATGCCTCGCGAGACACTAGTATTCTGACCCGCTGGGATAAGCTAAACTAGGGTTTTTTCATGAAACCCCCACTCTTCTCTGTAGTCATGAAACTTTGCTATTGAATTTATTCACTGCTTCAGATCCACACTACCTCATATTGGTTATTGATATCCCTACAAATAACCTTCACAAAATAGATATTCAATGTGCTCAATAGGTGTAAATAGGAGTCTCTTGATCTCTTATTTATACCTTCCAAGTTCCTTCCTCTAGACGCTTCCTTGACCTTGTCATCTCCTTCGTAGATTTTCTTCAGTTTGTCCCAGGTTTCTTTTGTCAAATCACAGAGTGCAACTTTGGTGTAGACTATTTCAGATAAACCATTCAAGATAGCATTTTTATCTCTAACATCAATATATTCAAGTTTCTTTCCATCCTTATCTGTCAAGAGAGTTGTTGGTTCTTTGTATCCATCTACAATTTCTTTCCATACATCAAATCCCTATGCATGCACATATGTTTTCATCTTTCTTCTCCATAAGGAATAATTCTAATTGTCAAACTGTGGCACCCCAATCTTAGCATATTCCATGATTAATTTAGGGTTCCTTAACCACACCTCTCGAGATATTGGAATTTTCTATCAGACTTTATTCAAGGGTTGACATCAATATTTAAGGGTTGACATCAATATAAAATATCAATCTCCAAGGATTGACATCAATGACAACCAAATCTCCAACAGTCCCATGATTTTCCTTTCTTTTCTTTCCTTCTACAGTAAGATTTTGTTGTTCCATTTCCCAGTTCATGGGTCAGATCAATAATTTTCCAAATGGCATACTCTACCCATCTCCTCATTGACTCTTGAGGAAGAATTCCCAACTATCAGCTTAACTGGTAATTAAATTCTCTAGGAAAAAGGATTGTTCTCGGTCTGAAAAATTTAAATCTAGAAGAGTAATATCCTGGTAGGGGTCATCTAAAAAATTATTGGTTCCCCTCGCCATTCCCTCTCATGCATCATAATATGCATTGGAAACCATTTCAGTAGTTATGCAACAATTTCCATTTTATTTAATAAAAAAATATTTACATGACCTCTTAGAGAAAAGGTTCATAATTTCCAAAATCCACTCATAACTAGTCTGTCCATAGTCCTTTATAAAAATATAGTTATATTTATAGGTTGGGGGAAACAATGATTTTACAATCCTCTCCTGTAACATCCCCAACCACACACAGGCCGGGGGATGCTACCTTCAAGACCACCCTTGGACTTCTTTATATTATCGATACCTTTTTCATGAATAAGAATGCATAAGATAAAAGAAAAGATGACATGCACAACAATAACCAACAAGCATGCATATTCTAAAGATTGAATTAAATGATAATTAAATATACACTGGAATACATTCATACACAGATAATAATATCACAATAGAGAGAAATTATCTTTATGAAATATGACACCAACTGGCTGCAGACCAAGGACGTTCCACCCAACCGTAGACACCACTGCTCCAAATCTCAACAATAGTTTCACCCCCGAGCGACCACTACAACCAACTATCCCGTGGCTAATTCTTCAGCAGCTCGGTTCCCTTTCCCAAGCCAATATGCAGATGAGGATGGATAAATGGATGGGTAAGTGGGGGCATGGGAGTGCATGAGGGAAAAATGAGTGAGTGTACAGGGAATCAACGAACAAGCCATCAGTCAAACCCCCCCCTCAGACAAGAGGCAGGTTTAAGTAACTTTGTGGGGTAATCAAGAACCTCCTGGCCTTCCCCAAGAATATCATGTAACCAATCCCGTCCCTTAGAAAAAAAGGTTTAATTAAAAATAGGAATCAACACTCAGCCCCTCAAGCTCCCTCTCTTGTGGAATCATAGCCTTCTATAACTCTAGTCCTTGTCTGTCTAGCAGCCAGCGGTGTGTTTATTATTAATAATGATAAAAAAAATTCATTTCTTGGACACATTGGCCCTTTAATAATTGTTTGGGGACTGTGGCCTCTCAGCATTGTAACAATACATTATTTAAAATGGGGGTTCAAAACCTGGGGTGTTACATCCCCTCCCCCTTATTTTGGCACTGTCCTCAATGCATATACAAAATAGAGATCAAAATCTCAAATTTATTCAAAAAGCTGTGGGTACTCTGCTCACATGGCATCTTCATGCTCCCAGGTCCACTGAACTTTTACCAGTTCTATAACTCGATTCCTTAGCATTTTTACCTTTCTTTCCAATACCCATACTAGTTGAACCTGAAAGTCTCCCTCAGTCTCTACCTGAATTAGATGCCAATCAATAACATGGTTAGGATCATGTACATTTTTATTTAGTAAAGATACATGAAATACATTATACACATTCATGGAAGTAGGCAATGCAAGCATGTATGCAACTGGCCCTATTCTGTCCAATATTTCAAATGGACCACAGAATCTGGCTGCCAACTTTGTACAACTACCCAATTTCAAAGAGATTTTCTCGGTCTTCACTTTCAAAAGTACATGCTCCCCTACTTTAAATTCTCTAGTTGCCCTGTTCTTGTCTGCATAAACTTTTTGTCTATCCCGGGCTGCCTTCAAATTCTTCTTGATCTTAACTACTTGGTCTTCCATGTCCTTGAGCAATTCTGACCCAAGTACCACTCTATCTGCTAGGTTGTCCCAGCTCACTGGAGTATTTAATTTCCTACCATACAAGGCTTCAAATGGGCTCATTCTCAATGAAGCTTGATACCCATTTTTATATGAAAACTCAACCAAGTGTAAGTAATATTCCCACTTAGATCGATTATCCATCACATACATTCTCAGCATATCTTCAATTATTTGATTGACTCTCTCTGTTTGTCCATCTGTCTGGGATGATACGCGGTGCTAAAATTTAGATTTGTGTCAAATCCTTTAAACAATCCCCTCCAGAAATTGGAGGTAAACTTTGTATCTCTGTCTGAGACAATTTTCCTAGGTATCCCATGCAATCTAGCAATTTCTTTCATGAAAATTTCTGCAATATTATCCGTTGTATGCGTTGTCTTCACAGGCACAAAATGAGCAGCCTTCGTTAATTTTTCAACCACCACCATGATTGAATCATGTTTCTTATTCATTCTGGATAATCTTGTGATGAAATCCATGGTGATTACTTCCCATTTCTTCTCTGGGATTGACAATGGCTGTAGCAAACCCGCTGGGTGCCTATGCTTAGCCTTCACCTTATGACATTCCATACATCGAGCGATGTAATCAGCGACATCCTTTTTCATCCCCGAACAAAAGAACTAGCTTCTTACTATTGTAATTTTTTTTTGGTATCCGGGATGTCCAGCATAAGGAACATCATGGATTTCCTTCAATACAAAATTCCTCATTTCTCCAGAACTAGGAACATAGATTCTATTTTTATGCATGAGTAATCCATCTTCCTTTATCTCATACTCCTTTATTTTTTGCTGTACATTTCCCTACTGTAATTTTTCCTTTACCTGTAGGTAATGCTAATCTGTAACAAGACCATCTAAAATTATGATCTTCAAGTCTGACTGATGCATACTGACAATAGTAACATGCATTAGATACACTCTTCTACTAAGTGTATCGGAAACTTTATTCTCCTTCCCTTTATATGCTTGATATCAAAGTCATATTCACTTAAAAATTCTAGCCATCTTGTTTGCCTGGCATTCAAGGTTGGTTGTTCAAAACGATACTTCAGGTCAATGTGGTCTATCCTTAATTCGAATTTCTTCCCCATGAGGTAATGCCTCCACATCCTCAAGGCGTGAACAATGGCATAAAGTTCCAATTCATGCGTGGCATAGTTCCTCTCATGTTCCTTAAGATTTCTGGACTCATATCCAATGACATGTCCATTTTGCATGAGGACTCCCCCGAGTCCTTCCTTACATGCGTCTGTACATGCCACAAAAATTTCATTTGTGTCAACAATCTTTATAACAGGTGCACTAGTAAGTAATTCCTTTAACAGATTAAAATTCTTTTCACACTTGAGTGTCCATTCAAATTTAGTTCCCTTCTTTTTCAAAGAAGTTATGGGATAAGCAATCTTAGAGAACCCTACTATGAACCTTCTGTAGTAGCCAACTAATCCCATAAAATATCTGAAGTCTGACACATTTCTGGGTGTTGGCCACCCTCTAATGTCTTCGATCTTCTCTAGATCTACTGCTATTCTCTGCTCTAAAATAATGTGTCCCAAGTAATGGATCTTCTTTTGATAGAAAGAACACTTACTCAACTTGGCATACAACTGATGTTCTCCCAGTACTTGCAATACCAGTCTTAAGTGATGTTCATGCTCCTCTTCAGAGTTAGAATAGATAAGTATGTCATCTAGGAATACTATGAAAAACTTGTCCAAATAATTTTTGAATATGCCATTCATTAAGCATATGAAGACAACTGGTGCATTGGTCAGTCCAAATGGCACCACTACAAATTCATAATGCCCATACTTGGTCCTAAAGGTTGTCTTATGAATGTCTTCTTCCTTGATTCTTACCTGATGGTATCTTGCGCTCAGGTCAATCTTTGAAAATATCTTTGCTCCTCTTAGCTGATCAAAGAGGTCATCAATTTGGGGTAGAGGATGCTTTTTATTTATAGTTTACTTGTTCAACTGTCATATGTCAATACACAGCCTCAAGGTTCCATTTGTCTCTTTGACAAAAAGTAATAGTGCTCCCCAAGGTGAAACACTTGGATGTATGTACCCTTTCTTCAACAATTCCTCCAACTGCATTTGTAATTCTTTTAACTTTGGTGTGCTCATTCTGTAAGGTGTTTTTGACATAGGGGAAACTCCTGGCACTAAATCAATTGAGAAATCTATCTCCCTTCTTGGTGGAAATCCGGGTATTTCTTAGAATACATCTTCAAATTCTTGTAGTACCGAGAAATCTTCGAGTCTTGGCCCTTTGTATTATCCGACTCTTCCACATGAGTTGCATACAATTGAAATCCTTTCCTAAAACATCTTTTCAACTGTAAGGCTGAAATCTCCCTTATAGAGATGGGTCTTGGAACTCCTTTCCCAGTGCTCTATTTTCCATTTCCATCAAGACATGTAAATGTCTTGTTATGACAATCTAGGACAACATGATGCTTGTCCAACCAATCTATCCCAATCAGAACATCATAAGACCCCAATGGTATGATATTTAGATCAATGCTAGTATTCATGCCATTAAGACTTATGGAACAACTTCTGACCATATCATGGATTGTTCTTTTGGTTCCAGTGGCTAACTGAACCAAACCTACTTTTCCAAGTTTAATTTTCTCCAAATGTAATCTATCCACTATCTTAGGATCAATGTAGCAATGAATTTCTCCTAAATTAATCAAAATAACAACATGATGATTTATGATCTTACCTTCCACCTCGATCATATTGGAGTGGTACTCTGCTTGTCGATCATTTAAAGCTGCATAGATTCTTCCCATATATTCTATTGTTGTAGCCCCTTGGATGTTGTTCACAGTCTTCACTCTGTCCTTTCTGTGTGGGCAATCCTTGTACATGTGATATTCCTTACATCCCCAACATTGGATTGGTGGTCTTCCCCTTTTTCCCAAGGAATCTTCTTTCTTTAAATCTCCCTTAGCACACTGATCTTGATGATTTCTATTAGGCTCATTCCTATTGAAGGGAGGTTTGAATCCTTTCCTCCTATGATCAGACTTCACATTATTCTTTTCCTTTCAATATTTATGCAGGGATTCTCTTCCCTAGCCTTGCTCATACATGTATTTATCCTTATTGATGGCCTTTGTCAAGGTATTGGGTTCATCATACTTGATATTTTCCTTATAAAATGATGGCAATCCACTTAGAAATCTCTGTATTTTCACTTTCTCATCACCAATGAACCTGACATACTTTAGCAATCCCAAGAACTTCTTCTCGTACTCTTCCATATTCATGCTTCCCAACCTGAGTTCAAAGAACTCTTGCATTTTCTTGTCATAGAAATTCTCTGAGAGGTACTCCTTATGGAAGTACTTCTTGAACTGTTTCCAAGTGATCCTACTTTCATTAACATGTTCCACTTGCTTCAAATGGTCCCACCACATTGCATCTTTCCCATGTAAATGGTAAGTGGCAATCCTATCTTCCAGGTTGGATGAATAGTTATGCAACTGAAAATATCTCCTGAGCCCAAGAAACCATGCTTCAACATCATCTTCCCTTTCTCTTTCACCCCCAAAGGAAGGTGTCTTGAGCTTCCTCATCTCTCCTTGCAAACTATCTACCTCTTGTTTCCTTCTTTGGTGTCTGACAGGAGACACCTATGGACTGCTTACGGGATCTTCTGATGCATAAAAATTTCTTTCTAAGTAAGGAGGTGAGTGGTGTCCATGAGCTCTGCTAGCACTTCTGGAATAACTAGCTCTTCCACGATTATCCCTTCTTTCATGGCACCTGCCTTCTTCCTCTTGTCTCGAGTTTGATCCCTTCTTCATTTGCCTCTGCAACTGATTTAAGCTCTGCAATACTCGATCATTTATCTGACTTTTCTCTCTCATTATTCTCTAGTTGTCTTCTTTGTAGCTCTACACTTCCATTTCCAAGATTCTTACCATTTCTATTAACGTTTCCTACTCTCCTTTTTACCTACGTCCATTGGACTCTATCTCTGCATTACCAAATCTGGTATTCTGGCCTTCGGCCTCCTTATCATGACTGGAGGCTATCTCGCCTTCTTCCATTTTCTCAATACGCATCCCGAGCTGATGTGCTTAAGCCCCTTAATTCTGCAAAATGTGCAAGTGACCATTTTCTTAGCATGATGCATATGATAAACAAAATTGCCAAACCAGGCTACATGTCTCTTTCTCTTTTTTTGTTTAGGGAGTTCATATCCCCATTCTCTGAAAATAATAGTGTCTTGTTATCGTTGGCTGACACATCATTTCATCCTGTGCAGGCGCTTCCTTCAAACCACCTTCCCATGTGATCACGACTAGAACTGCGATGAAACCCTTCCTTAGCACTTTTCTATCTCGAAGACAACCAATTCGGCCTTTAGCCATCCTTTCCTCAGCTCTCAATATGCATATGACTATGGCCATGACCCTATGCTTAGCTGCAAAATAACTTGTCCAGATCTTCGGKACTTCAGAACTTCAGAACCTTCAACCAAGACTCAATCAATGATCCTTGTCCTCATTCACAATCAACGATTGAGATCCACTTCGGAAGTTCACACTTCAGAAGTTTCAACTTTTGAYCTCCACTTTCCTCTGAAGTACTCTATACCCAAAGTTCAGAATTAGGCACCACACSTCCTCCTCAAATCAACGGCTCTAGTCCACTTCGGGACTTCGGCRTTTAGAAGTCTCAACTTTTTCCGCTTTCTTCCTTCCAGAATGCTTTTACCCAAATTTCATGAAATGTAGATGCATGTCCTCCCACAAATCAGTGACTGTGAATCACTTCGGCTCTTCGGGCTTCAGAAGTTTCAAAATTCCCTCCTGCACCTTATCTTGGAGTTCTTTCACTTGAAGTCGACGATCCTTCGACGTGTGTCTTCTAGAATCAATGGTCGATAAGTACTCTGACCTTCGGGAGTTTTCGACCCAACACAACCTATCACATCTTTCCCCTCTAGAGTTCCCAGTCTCTGGACTGCATGGCCTGTCGCCACGTGGAAAAATAATGGAAGAGGACATGTGGCCCAATGAAACGGGTGACATGTGTCACGTTCTAATCGACTTTCCAATATTCCAAATGCTCAAATCAAACTAACACGTGGAACACATCCCATGTGTCCACATCATCTAGGTGACTTCTGGAAGCCACGTCACTTTAGAATTTTGGGGTCCACATCACCTCCAGGTGACGTCAATGTGCCCCACCACTTCAACTCTTCAGGCTTCAGGACTTCATAAGTTTTCATACTAGCAGACTTCCAATTCTCCCAAAATCCGCATTCTTGAACTGGCCAATCTGTTTCCATGTGTCCTCCTAGATATCACAACTATGTTTTACTTCGGGTCTTCACCCGAAGTCCATGGATATGCTCCATGTGTCCTCCTTAATTTGACGACTGAGGTTTACTTCAAGACTCCAGACTTTGGAAAAATCAAACCTCAACCCTTTTTCTGAAATTTTTCTATCTGAATCTCACGATCTACTGATGCATGTCTCCCATGGATCGACGACTACGATTTATTCGAGACTTTGGACTTTAGAAATATTAGATTTCAAAGCTTATCTGGCCCCACTAGCTTTTATCCGAAGCCTTGGATATGGTGACGCGTGGCTCTCGGTAGATCGATGTCTGAGATCCTTTCAGGTCTTCGTACTTCGGAGAACTCAACTCTCAATCTTCACTTTCCCTGGAAGTGTGTGGATTTATGTCGCATGTCCTCTTACATATCGACGGTCCTCGACAACTTCTACTCTTCAGAGGTTCATCGCTCGAGTACTAACATGTCACATCAGTGCATGCCTTTCAAATTGCGGGGGCACACATCGGTTGTTTGGAGTAACCCACTTGTTTCCTCGCAATTCTCCTAATGCTGACACGTAACCCCTTGGTGAAAATGTGGTTTCGATTGTGGGACCGCCTTGGGGAATTAACTCCCATGCAACTTGGTTCCCCGCAATGCCTCCTATATGTTGATCTCTCTCTCCCATGGGATACAAGGGTGGTGACCTTAACCCTTGTTTTCCTTTTCAATGGACGACCCATGTTCCCTTGTCCTCTGATCCAACGATCCTGGATCTCTCCCGATTCTTCAGTGGCGATCACTCCCGAATTCAAAGGGGATGGTCACGATCCTTCGAACCCCTTACAATGGATCTCTAACGATCTAATTCCTACGTAAATTCTACAATGCCATTCCTCCTGATCTTTTCAACTTCACGGTCAGAGTTTGATCTCGACCACTAGAATCTGGCCAACAGACCCGGCCCATACCGGCCAGATGTTTCAACCAGAAGCTCTGATACCAATATGTAACATCCCTAGCCACCCACAGGCTGGGGGACGCTACCTTCAAGCCCACCCTTGGACTTATTTTTGTTACCGATACCTTTTTCATGAATAGGAATGCATAAAATAAAAGAAAAGATGACATGCACAACAATAACCAACAAACATGCGTATTCTAAAGATTCAATTAAACGATAATTAAATACACAACAGAATACACTCATACACAGATAATAATATCACAATAGAGAGAACTTATCTTTATGAAATATGAAACCAACTGGCTGCAAACCAAGGACGTTCCACCCAACCATAGACACCACTGCTCCAAATCTCAACAACAGTGTCACCCCCAAGCCAGGGCTATGAATCCACAAGGATGGTTCCAGAGTGTTACTTGGGTTCCCAAACCAGTCAGCTCTCAAGATCTCAAGCTCTCACAGGTTTCCCAACACTTGCAGCAATACAAGTACCCAAATATCTTCTACCCAGTCCATGCCACTCAAGAGAATGGACCTCCACCCTTCTTTGCCACGTAGTCCCTCAGGCAGTCCTTCTCCTTCCTGCCAGGGCCTCCAACACAGATGGTCCAAAATATTAATGCTAGAACTCTCAGGACTTGCAGTTGTGTGCAAAATAGGGCACAGGCCAATGCATTTCAGACATGTAGGCCCCAAGTCATGGCTGGATCACACCAGCGACCACTACAACCAACTATCATGTGGCTAATTCTTCAACAAATCAGTTCCCTTTCCCAAGCCAAGATGCAGATGAGGATGGATTAATGGATGGGTAAGTGGGGGCATGGGAGTGCATGCATGGGAGTGTGTGAGGGAAAAATGAATGAGTGTACAAGGAATCAACGAACAAGACATCAGTCGACCCCCCCCCTCAGACCAGAGGCGGGTTTAAGTAACTTTGTGGGGGAATCAAGAACCTCCTGGCCTTCCCCAAGAAGCTCACATAACCGATCCCCTCCCTTAGACAAAAATGTTTATTTAAAAATAGGAATCAACACTCATCCCCTCAAGTCCCCTCTCTTGTGGAACCATAGCCCTCTATAATTCTAGTCCTTTTCCATCTAGCAGCCAACGATGTGTTTATTATTAATAATGATAAAACATTACATTTCTTGGGCACACTATCCCTTTAATAATTGTTTGGGCACTCTGGCCTCTCAACATTGAAATGACACATTATTTAAAATGGGGGTTCAAAACCTGGGGTGTTACACCTCCCCCTTAAAGGAACATTATCCTCAGTGTTCTAATTTCCATTGTGATCTTTATGTACAACAATGAATAACAACGGGTATGGTTGTTTCATGACATCCTCCATTTCTCATGTAGCTTCATATGGACCAAAGTGTTTCCACTGCACCTTGACCTGTGCAATGGTTCTATTCCTGGGTTGGATTTATTTCTCGTTTAGTATGCATTGTGGCTCTAGTAGGAATTCTCCCTATGGTTCCACATGAATCACATACTAGTCAATTATATGATTAGAATCATGTACATATTTCTTCAGTAACAAAACATGGAAACCATTATGTGTTTTCATTGTGGGAAGTGCTAGTCTAAATGCTACAGGTCCCACTCTTTCCAAAATTTTTAAAGGGTCCAAAAAATTGATGTGTTATCTTGGCACAAGTTCCCATTCTCAAGGAACTTCTTCTAGTCCTAATTTAGAGATACACTACCTTGAACTCTCTAGGAGTCTTATTTCTGTCTGCATAGTTTTTCTATCTATCTTGAGCTATTTTCAGATTCTATTTTATTTGAACTACTTTTTGTTCCATCTCCTTGAGCATATCTAGCCCAAGTGTTATTCTTTACATTGGATTATTCCAACTGATTGGACTGTTTCATTGTCTTCCATAGACAACCTCAAAAGGACTCATCTTGTTGTAGGAAAATTCTACTAGTGCTAGGTATTCTTCTCATTTCTTGGGATGATGCATCACATGCATCCTTAACATGTCCTCTATAACCTAGTTTACTATTTATGTCTTTCCATCAGTTTGAGGGTGATTGGATGTACTAAATAACAATTTATTCCAAAAATTGGAAAACAAATACTTCCAAAAACTTGAGGTACATTTTGTATCTCTGCTTGATATTATTTCCTTAGGTATACAATGTAGTCTAAATATTTATTTCATGAAAATATTGGCATTTCCTTGCAAGGTGATTTCACAGGGATAAAGTGAGCATCCTTTCTGAACTTATCCACAACCACTATATTGGCATCACTTTGTTTGGTTGATTTAGGTAATCTAGTGATAAAATCCATGGATATGGTTTCCCATTTCCATTTTGGAATGGGTAGGGGCTGCAACTTCACTACTAGGTGTTTGTGCTCCACTTTAACCTGCTAACATTCTAAGCATTTATCCATGTAGTCACCTATGTCCTTTTAATTCATGGCTAGCAAAACAATTTCTTCATGGTTTTTATCATCTTTTGATAACAAGGGTGGATAGTATATGAACTTTTGTGTAGTTCATCTAGTATGAACCTCCTAAATTCATCACAATTTGAAATATATAACCTACCTTTGTAAGTTAGAAGATCATCATTCAACAGTTGATAGCCCTCATACTTCATCCGTGTGGGCTCTTTCTCTAGGTATGATTTTATAGTTTTGGAAAATGCATTTGTTTCTTGTTCACTTTTGATTCTCTCCTTGATGTTTGAATCACAGGTGCTTATAAATTCCAAGTGAATCACTCTCATGCTTCTATTAAGGGCATCAAACATTGAGTTTTATTTTCCCTTGATGTGATTGATTTCAAAATAAAATTCACTAAGGAGAGCCATCCACCTAGCTTGTCTAACATTGAGTTTCGGCTGGTCAAAAAAATATCTCATCCCACTATGTTCTGTCATAAGTACAAATGTTCTACCTAGGAGGTAATGCCTCCACATTTTTAAAGCATGTACTATGGAATCCAATTCCAAATCACGTGTCACATAATTGATTTCATGTTCATTCAATTTTCTAGACTCGTAGAAAATCTCATGCCCTTCTTGCATAAGGACTCCTTTGATTCCTTCATTTTAGGAATTTGTACACACAAGGAAGTCCTTGTTTGGGTCTATAATTTTCAACAGAGGTGCATTGATCTGTGTTTTAGCTGTTAAAAAATCTTTGTTGTTCAAATGAATTTAACTTCCTTTTGTTATAGCGAGGTGATTGGATTAATAATATGGGAAAACCCCTTTATGAACCTTATATAGTATCCTTCTAGGCCCATAAAATATCTGATATGATATACATATTTTAGTGTAGGCCAATCCATAATGTCTTTGAACTTGTCAGGATCAAATGCCACTCCTTCCTCAATGATGACATGGCCTAAGTAATGGACTTGTTTTTGTAAAAAGTAACACTTGCTAAAATTAGCATAGATCGTGTTCTCTCTTAGCACTTGAAGCACTAACTTGAGGTTCTCTTCATGCTCCTCTTTGCTCTTAGAATAGATAAAAATTTCATCTATGAAAACCAACATAAATCTATCAAAGAACTTGTTGAGCACATTATTCATTAAGCACATTAAGGTGGTTGGTGCATTGGTAAGCTCAAATGGCACCAACAAAAATTCACAGTGCCCATATCTTGTCCTAAAGGTTGTTTTGTGGATGTATTCATCCTAAATTCAGACTTCATGGTATCTATACCTCAATTCAATCTTGGAGAAAATTGTAGTTCCCCTTAATTGGTCAAAAAGGTCATCAATTCTCGGCAAGGGACACTTATTCTTAATTGTCACCTTGTTGAGTTGTTGATAGTCTATGAAAAATCTAAGTGTGCCATCCTTCTTCTTCACAAACAAGGATGGTGCTCCTCAACGAGACACACTAGGGTGGATGTATCCTTTGCCCAACATCTCCTAATTCAACTATAGTTTGAGCTCAAATAGCTCTAGTGTACTCATTCTATAGGGTACTATAAACATTGGCATTGCTCTGGGTACCAGTTCTATTGAGAAATAAATATCTCTTCTTGGAGGTAGACCTGGTACCTCTTTAGGAAACACATATTTATAATATCTCAATATAGGATGGTCCTCTAGGTTGGGTTTACTATCCTCAACATAGTTCATTTTTGGATTGCACACAAAGGACATCCTTTTCTACAATACTTCTTCACTTGAAGGGATGGTATTTGTCTCATTGAGACAAGATTTTGAATTCCCTTTTGGGTCCTTTTCTTCCCTTCCTCATATTCACACTCTAATGTTTTATTGTAACAGTCCAACTTGGATTTATGGAAATCCAACCAATCCATGTCAATCAACATGTCATAAGATCCTAAGGGGAGTATGTTTAGAGTTGCTTGGGTGGACAACCCATTCACAATGAATTGGCATGCTGGTATGACCTCTTACCTTTATTTTTGTTCCAATGGCTAGTTGTACCAATCACCATGATTTAGCATGTTTTACTTTCTACAATTTACATTTTTTAATAGTTTGAGGGGAAACATAACTCATATTTGAACCAGTTTCAATTAAAATGGAAACAAGATGGTTGGAAATCATACCTTCCATCTCCACCACTGAATATTGGTGGTCAACTTGTATATTATCCAGGGATACATAATTTGTGGCATGCTCCTAGCCACATCATTAACTGTGGTAGCTTCCTAGATGTTGTAGACCCTCCTATTGTCTTATTGTCTATGTGGGAATTCCCTAAAAAACAAATCTTCTCCACACCCCCAACATTTCAATGGTTCTATATTTGTATTATTGGTCTTTCCTGGGGTTGATCCAAAGGGTTTATTTCCACTCTAAGATGGAAATTTCTGTTGTTACACACTCTTAGTGGGAAGACCCATAGATATTTTCCCATGACTCTTAAATATTGAGGATTTAATCCCATTCTTCTTGAATCCCAATTTACATTTTTTCTTCCAATCCTTATGAGGTTCTTCCTTGTTCTTAAATTGCTCGTATCAATACCTTTCCTTTTGAATAGTGTCTTCTAAAGTCTTTGGTTCACCAAACTCAATTCTGTCTCAGAAGGGCTGAGGCATTTGACTAATGAATCGTTGCATACTTACCTTTTTATCTTTTATGTAGGGCACATAACTCATTATCTCGATATAGTTTTTGATGTATTCATCTATGGTGAGTCATCCTAGCTTGAGTTCATAGAACTCCTTGGTATTTTCATCATAGTACTTTTCATATAGGTGCTTCTTATTAAAGCATTTCTCAATTGTTTCCATGACAACTCTTTCTCATGAATTACTTTCACATTCCTAAGGTCCTCCCACCAAATGGATGCCTTTTGCATTCAAGTTGAAAATGGATATTTGGGCCTTTAAGTTTTCAGAGTAGTCATGGACTTTGAAGTACTTCTTTAAGCCAAGCAACCAAACTTCTTATTCTTTCCCCTTTTTAATTTCTCCATCAAAAGTGGGTGGTTTGGATTTATTAAAATCTTCAAGGTCATGGCTCTTGGAATGTTTCATCCTCTTTCTTATTCTATGAAAATGTGAACTATTATCAATGCAATACAGTTCCTTGGAGCTATCAGCTCCCTCACTAGAGGATTCTTCAGAGGAGTCCTTGACGTTATCATGCCTCTTGGCTCCATGTTGGGCCTTCTTTCAGGTGATTCTCCTGATGTTTTTATTTTCAGGGACATGCTTTTGTATCTCAGGTGGAATTTGGATTTTCTTAGTTTGATGTATGTTGTCGTTATTGACCGTTGGTCCATGTTGTAACTGCCTCTATATGTCCGACAAGATTTGCAACAAAACTGAATTTATTTCAGTTTTATTTTCTTATTCTTGTATGAGCCTCTCATTGTCTGGTTTAAAACTTTGTAATTTTTCCCTGAGGCTTCTTATAGTTTCAGCCAAATATGGATGGGTTTCCACCACTCTTCTTTCATCATACTCTTCTTATTTTTTATGGGAGCTCTCTCCCATCTCATGATTTGTCACCATTCTTTATGTTTCCATTTCTCTTGTTGTCCACTAACTGTTTATGTGTTGATAACAACATTTTGTTTTAGTTAATTATCCACATTTTATAAACAACATAGGTAATTTTGTGAGGTGAAATCAAGTACATGTTTTATCATATAACAAAAACATACAGTCCAGATTTAAACATGTAAAAACAACATAATGTCACATTCCTCTTTTTATTAGTAAAGTTAAATAAACTCTTATGAATGGGGTAGGGTAGGGTTCCTTCCCCCTTAAAAGTTGTCTAATAAAATTTATTCGACTCTTTCATGAGCCCAAGAAAGCCAAGTGTTGTTTCCTTCTCTGATACCACTCTATAACACACCCAACCCCCTAATTTCCTTTTAAAGGATAGGGTATTAAATTTTCTCTTTTTATAAACTATCTTACTTCCTCCCTTTCACAAATCCATCATCTTCTACTCATCAAGAGATTTCCAACGACAATAATTTTTTCCAAAATAGATCTCTAGAACAAATGTTGTGACCTTCCCAAGTTCTCAAGTTTACATAGGAAACATCCCTTTCACTGCCACGTGACACCTCGTTCCCTGTTCCATCTGACACGAAGACAACCTAGCACCGATGTGGCAATGACCTATCTTTTCATGGTGGAACTTCAATCCACATAGGCCTACGACCATCGTCACTCGAAATTTCTTCTGCACACTCTACTTTCAACTTCAATGACTATGGTATTGAGGAATATTCTCTATCGATACCATCCATTTGGAGTGAAAGAATTTTAGGAAATTTCACTACTCTGAATCTCAAGGTATCAAGGAATATTTCCTTCTCCTCGATGGATGACATAGATGCATGTCAGGGTCTCCTTACCAATGGTTGAGATCCATCTAGTGCATAAGGTTCACCTTTCCAACTGGACCCCACTCAACTCGTCAACCTATTAATAATGGACATATGTCATCCTAAGGGAATCCTAGCCAACTTGTTGGAGATCCACATCATCCATGATGTCAACACTTCGTCTCTTAACATGATATATGGCTCAGTATCCACTTGACACATGGACCCGTCACAACTCACCATGTCACCATAGGGTACATGGGATTGCTTGACTTGAAAATTATGCATTTCTCTCAACACTCTCACCGCCAATCAAAAGAGGATAGATTTTAATATTATAATATATTTAACTTTATAACATAATTCCATCACATTATGAAATTGTTAGAGTCAAGTTGTGTGTTCTCTCATTGTTATTCGATGACCAATCATGAGAAGGAAAGGATAAATATTATATTATATTTAAACTTCATAAAAATAGTGCCATCGTTCCAACGAATTTGGACCTTGATCAAGTGCTCCCTTCCCCTCACTCTGAATGGTTGACTCTAAATGGACTTCACTCTTGAAACATATGCTCTCCATTCATTACCCTGATGACCAATTGTGAAAGAGTAACATTTAATACTATAAAAATAAGTGGGACATTTTAATACCCAATCTATCACTCTAACAACTTCGTACTCCATACAAACATGTCATTTCTTTTACTTTGAATGATCAAATTCGATAACTGATTACGAAGAGGCATAAGTTAATATTTAATATTATATTTGTTAAACTCCTTTAGTCGTCGCACTATGAATGTTGACTCTCTTTTCTGTGTTTTGACGGAATGAAAATTGTCATAGTAATAAATATGTATATATTTACATATTTACATAGAGGGAAGGATTTCAAATTTCCACAAGCATGAACTTCATGAATTTAATATATGAATTTCTAATTCAACTATGAGAACATTTAGTTGGTAATTTAGGAATTTTACGAGTATTTACCAAGTTTTTCCATTTATTTAACTTTGCCCATAAAAGATAAAATTGCATATTTACTTTTACAAATTTATGTGATTTATTTGATTAATTTGTTTCCTAGAATATTACATTTCTTGGGAGTCAAAATTCTCCACGGTAAATTTTTGTTTTTAGCAAAATTTACCAATCTCCCAATTTCAAGCATTTTTTCCTATTTTTAGTGGTTAGTCATTATTCCCAATCTTTCCCTTTGGACATCAAATTTACTGGGTAATTTCTAGTAAATTTCCTCTCTTTACCAAATTCTAATAGAATTTAATTATCTACAATATGTCAATTTCTAAATTTCTTTTTTATTTCAAATTTATAAATTTAAAGTCCATTCTCATTTCTTTCCTAATGTTTTTTTTGTAAAATTACTTTGCCTCTTCTCTAATGTGTGTCTTGCTCTCTTATTTTCAAAGATGGGTCTAATATTCCTTCAAGTTCTAAGTCTAGTAGATTTTACAGACCAATAGAGAGGCCAATTCCCTTTGCCAAACCTTCAAGTTTCTAATAGAAAATTGCACTTTCATAATTACCAAGTTGTTTTGTGATGACTATGGAGGCTTAAATTTACTAATATTTGAGGATTAGTTCATATTTACTACTACAGGTTATCAGTGAACACTCTGCTCCAATTTTGGATAAAAACCCGTTACTAACAACATTTGTTTTCTAGACAAGAGCAAGTAGAAAACCAAATACAAAATATGATTTCCAAAGCTTTGGTTCAGATTTCCCAGCCATCCAAAAAATCAGAGTCACAAGTTTCATCATTTGAATGGGAGAATAATTTCTACAAGCATCTCGCACAAGAAATCCATATTATAAAATAAACCAATCAGGATAATACAATACTCAGAAAAACACTTATTTGAAACTTAGAAGTAGTTGGCAATTGTAGAAGGGTATTCCTTTTTCCACTCAACCTTAGGCACAGTTTCTCTTGTTGTATTCCACAACTGGCCACCCCCTAGCCAGATCATGATGCCATGAGAGAGTGTGGTTCTTCTTTTTCTCAACAACAAAAAGGGACAAAGGTTACTCGCCTTCTCCCACAGGAACCAGGCAGTCTTGTCTTCTATCCACCAAGAAAGGGGGCTTGTTGTGATTTCTCACTCAATCACTAAATTTCTCTACTACCCCATTTATTAGCTTTATTAGAAAATTATTCCCAACGGTTTGTAATATACAAGATGAATTTTAATATGAAGAATATAAATATTTATCAAGCAGTAATGGAACAACAAGATTATAGCTAGCACAATACCAAAATAACACCAGAAAGAACACCTTTATTAAGGATATCAATGTTTACTTTCCTCTTCGAGGGGAAAATCTCCAGAAGAGAAGAAATCTATTAAAATAATATCTAATACAAAACATCCAATACATCCTACTCTTTTTTATACCAACTCTACCTTCTAAGGAAACTTCTATAGGAAGATCTTTCTAGAAGAGGAAGCTTCTATTAGGTATTCTTAAATTGTATTATTCTCCTTTATTTATTAGTATTTATTAAATAATGTCAGCCTTTATTACATAGAAAACATATCCTACTAACTAATGACCCAAGAATAAGGCTTAGGATTTGATCCTAACATGCCCCCCCCTACAAAAGCAACCTTGTCCTAAAGGTTGGAGATGCGGAAACTACTGGAGTATGGTTGTTGTTTCCCAAGTCACATCCTCTGGTGATTTGTCCTTCCACTTGATTGGCTCTTCCTTGGTAGTTCATCCACACAACTGACGTTGATTTGTATTGAGGAATGATTCTAGTTAGAGCCAAAGGTATCTTTCATCATCTAATTCCAAAAGCATGGTTTGGACCCTGCAATTATGTCCTACCACTTTTTTCAAATAGGAAACATGGAACACCGGATGGATTTTGGAAGTAGCTAGAAGGGCCAATTTGTATGCCACTGAACCAATATAATTGATGATCTGGTAGGGCCCATAAAACTTGGGTGCCAACTTGTGATGTCCCTAACCTTTGAGAGATGTTTGTTTGTAAGGTTGGATCCTGAGAAACACCTTATCACCTTCTTGAAAAACCCTTTTCTGAACAATGATGGTCCTCTTGTTGCTTCATGTAATTTTGGGGCATGTGGAGGTTATCCTTTAGAGTCACCAGGGTGTTTGTTCAACCTTACAACATTGTATCAATACATTGGACCTTTGATGTGCATGGAAGATAGGTCATGATTGTATGTGGTCATTGACCATACACTACTTCATATGGTGTCATTTTAGTGGTTTTTTGATATGAAGTATTGTACCACCATTCTGCCAAGGGGAGTCATTTCACCCAATGGTGTTGTCTTTCTGAAGAATAACACCCCAAGTAGGTTTCGAAACATTTTTTGATCACTTTAGTTTGTCTGTCATACTGGGGGTGATAGGAGGTGCTCATGTTTAGTTGCATGCCCTGTGTTTTAAACAACTCTTTCCAAAATGTGATGGTGAAAGTTAGGTCATGATTAGATACAATAGAGGTGGCTATTCCAAGTAACTTGAAAATTTGATCCAGGAAAACTTGTGCTACTAGTGTCGGTGTGAAAGGGTGGGGTAACACAAAAAAATGAGCATACTTGGAGAGGCTATAAACTGCCACCATGATGATGAACTTGTTCCTAGCTTTCGGTAGGCCCACTATAAATTCCATGGATATGTTCATCCACATAAAAGACAGAATGGGTAGGGGTTGGATATATCCTAGAGACTTGATGGTTTCTCCTTTATTACATTGGCATACCTCACATTCAATGACAAAGTGAAGGATATCCTTCTTCATGCCTGTCCAAAAAAAAGAACGATGAGCACATGCATAGGAATTTTAGAAGCCCGAATGACCCACAATAATCAATGAGTGAAAATCATTTAAGAACCTTGGATTTATTTTTGAAGAGGGTGATAGAACCAAGTGATCCTTATATTCTAGAATATTGTCTTTCCAATTGTAGTTTATGGGAGGATTAGGGTCCTCCTCCTAAAGGTTTTGAATTAAAATGAACACAATCGTGTCTGTTAGCCACTCTTGTCATACTTCTTCAATCCAATCAAGGATCCATAAGAATAAGGAAAACATGGAGCCGTCCTCCTCATGCTTCCTTGACAATGCATCATATACTATATTGTATTTTCCCTTTTTATATATGATTTCATTATCATAACCCAAAATTTTGGTCAACCACTTGTTTTTTTCTAGAGAGGATAACTGTTGCTCCAAAAAATACTTCACACTATGGTGATCTATTTTGATCTGAAAATAACGTCCCAAAATATATGGTATCCATGTGTGCACTACATGGAGAATGACCATTATTTATTTTTCATACATAGATCTGCCCAAATTGCGGCTACTCAACACTTGGATACTAAAGGCTAGTGGTCGACCATCTTGTGTGAGCATTGTGCCTATGTCAGTGCCAGAAGCATATAATTCCACCACAAGGGTTTTTTTGAAGTCAAGAGATGCTAGGACTTGAGTAGTGCACATGGATCGCTTTAAATCTATGAAGGCTTGCTCAGTAGCAATGTCCAATGAAATACATTTTTCTTAAGAAGGTGAGTCAAGGGATTAACATTTTTTTCATAATGGTGTACAAATTTCCTATAGTATCCTGTGAGACCTAGGAAACCCCTTAGGTGCTTTAAGTTCATGGGTCGTGGCCACTTCTACATAGATTGTATCTTTTTGGGGTCCACTTTTACCCCTTCTCTACCCACAATGTTTCCCAAGTATTCCACTTCACTAGCTCCAAAGGAACATTTTGGATTTTTGACAAACAATTGGTTGTCCTGTAGAAAGTGAAGGAATTTGTCCACATGGAGAAGGTGGCTATCCCAAGTGTGGTTGTAAATGAGAATGTCATCAAAGAAAACCAGGAAAAAATTTTGAAGGTAAGGTTTCAATATCTTAGTCATGATACTTTGGAAGGTGGATGGGGAATTGCAAAGGCCAAAAGGCATGACCAATAATTCATAATTTCCTTCATGATTTTTGAAACAAGTATTCAGAATATTTGCCTCTTTCATTTGAATCTGGTGATAGCCTAAGTGAAGGTCTAATTTGGTGAAGACACAAGAACCCTCGAGTTCATCCAACATATCTTTGATGGTCAGTTTATTCAGGGAACAAAATTTGAGACACATGCACCAAGCACCTTCTTTATTTAAGACCATCACTATGGGGTAAGAGTATGGGCTAATAATAGGGAGAATTACCCCCACATTTAGTAATTCTTGTACCATATTTTATATTTCATTTTTTTTAGCAAATATATACATGTAGGGATGTACATTGGGGGGTTGACTACCAGAAAGGAGAGGGATGTTATGATCATACTCACCCTTGGGCGAAGGTAAGCTTGTAGGAACCTCAAAGACCTTGGGGTACTTGTCCAATATTGATTGCAAGGTAGGAGGAACTACCAGTGAAGCCTATATGGCATGAAATTGAGAAATCACCCCATGGTGGCCTTTCTTTAACATTTTTTCCATCCTATGACAGATGATGATTTCATGGGATCCCACTTGAAGACTTCATAGGGTATAGGTGTGAGCCTCTTGGTGGAAGCTCATATATAATTCTTGATAATCCATTGTGATTGGTCCCAAAGTGTGAAGCCATTCCACACCCAAGAAAATATCACAACCACCCATGAAAATAAAGAATTTGTGGGTTTTCAGATGATAATAACCCATTTGGATTTTGAAATTTTCATAGAGGCCCCCACACTTCATTGTACCACTATTAGAAATGAGTATTTGAAAATTAGAAACAGGGAGGACAAAATAATGGATCTCCTCAGAAAACCTGTGGTGAATTAAATTATGAGTTCTACCACTATCAATCAACACCACAACCATCCTATGTTTGATGTAGCCCTTGATCTTCAATGACTATGGGGATGAAATACCCGAGAGGGAATGAATGGATATGATAGGTTCCTATGGTTCCATAGGGGTTGCAACAAAATCTTCGGTGATAACACTAGGTTGAGAATCCTTTGGGTCAGGAGTCTCATCTAATGGTATGTATTCATAGGAAGAGGGATATGATGCATCAATATGGAATAACTTTTGTTCCCTACATTTATGTCCTGGTGAGTTTTCATCACAGTAATACCAAAGTCCTTGTGTGCGATGCTCTGTCATTTTTGCAGGGGAGACATTTTGGGCCTCCAAGGTTTGTTTCAGAGAAGTCTTAGCCTCGGGGAAATGATGGTTGGTAAATGTATCCTTCATGGGTGAATCATGAAGGAAGGTCTCTGCTGCCAGTGCTAATTGTCATGCCTGCAACCAGGTAGTAGGATGATGCATGATCACATGAGCCCTGATGGATTCCTTCAATCCATTGATAAAAAATTCAAGGTAAAATCCATCAAATAAGCCCTTAGTTATGATATCCAATTATTAAAACATTGTGATGAAGACTGATACTGATCTAGTTTTGTGCAACTTAGTGAGCTTTCCAAAAAAATGAGATTCCATATCAAAACATGCACAAATTGCTTTGGTGAACATGTTCCAAGTGGGGAGTCCAAGATAACATTTATTATGCCACCACCACCACCACTGTCATTGTTCTTGATCCATATATAGAACCCCTACATGGAGTTTGGTCTCATAATCCCCAATATCATGGAGGGAGAAGTATTTTTCCATTTGAGAAATGCACTCGGTTGGGTTGGATCCATCAAATTTATGCATGTAAACTTTGGGAACCTTATTCCAAGAGTGTGGAGAACCCCAAGGGGAGTGGCATGACTAAGTTTTCTCATACTGGGAATACTATGGGTTGGTGGGATTGTGCTCAACATTCTTTCCCTTGATGAGTTATGTCATATCCTAGAGTTTCTTGGTTACAACGACTTGGAATTTTGTGTGCATGGTGGTAAGTTTATCCTCTAGGAATGACATCCTAGAGTCCATGTCTTCTTGGATTTGAGAGCAGGTGGAAGGCATGGTGGAGGATTGGGTAGCAGGTGAGGTGTCGAGATGGAAATCTGGGCCACAAAAAATGATAGGTACCAGGGTGATCAAGACAAAGAGAGGAATCCAATGGGATATGTCTCAAATAATGGTGTCCCAGAAAGGGTTGGGTACACAGGGGAAAACATTCTTAAAAGTGAAGGGTACCATTGTGATAAGAATGAAGAGAGGAATCCAATGGATTAGGTCACAAATGAGGGTGTGGTTGGGTCCAAGCCTTTTTTTTTTTACTCCTGCGAAGCTATACTCTACCCTGAATACTTATGCAGTGGCGAAATTCCCAAATTCTCAATAATATAAAATGTCGGTAGGGAGTGTTTCTATAGAGAAACATTTAGAAGGGGCCAATTTTCACTTTAATAGATCATTTTTTGTCATCCCAAGGGTTAGGGTGTGCATGGTATCTACATGAAAGGTTTTTCCTTGTGCTATAGCTCTCTTATATATGTGTGGGGTCAAATAGTAGTACTTGACCCAATATGTCAGGGCACCAACTAAGGAGGATAGACTTTACCCTTAGTCGTAATACCTGATTACCCAAGTACTAGAGAGTATCTTCCCAAGTTTTTTTCTCAGTGAAACTTAATCAGTTAGGTGGCCAATCAGTTTATCTACGGAGGGCTTCAAGATATTTAGGTTGATCCATATACGTGTGTTTTCTGATGCGCTACAACTCGAAGGTGTACCAACAGGGGTTACACGGGTGGCCAACAATGTGCACTTAAGTACCACTATTATTTCCTGCATGTATGATTACCCAATCATGTGTTTATATGTGAAACAACATATATTTTTAGCTTAAAGACACCAGAATATGTCTCTACACTAAAAACAATCCCCACAAGTTCTTCCCAGGAAGGAGCTCTGATACCATTTGCAATATAACAGATGAATTATAATATGTAGAATATAAATATTTAGCAACAATATTATAGGTAGCACAATACCAGAATAACACTAGAAAGAACGCCTATATTAAAGATAACAATGTTCACTTTCCTCTTCGAGGGGGAAACCTCCAGTAGAGTAGATATCTATTACAATAGTCTCCTAGTAAAAATATCCAATACCTCCTACTCTTATTTATATCAATTATACCTTCTAAGGAAACTTATAGAGGAATATATTTATAGAAGCGAAATCTTCTATTAGGTCTTCTTTCATTGACTTATTATCCTTTATTTATTAGGCCTTATTAACTAATGTCAGCCTTCATTACATAGAAAACATATCCTACTAACTAATGACCCATGAAGAGGGGTTAGGATTATATCCTAACACAGTTCCTGTACCTAGAAAAATCTATTTCCTCAGTTCTCTTTAGAACAAGAGAGCCTCATATGCTCTACCTCCTCAGAAATGGGCACCATACCCATTCGTGTGCATCCTATGCCCTTTGTCCATGATTTTCCTTTTTTTTCTTTCCTTCTATAGAAATATTTCTTGGTTCCATTTCCCAATTCATGGGTCAGATCAAGAAATTTCTAGATGGGCTACTCTTCCCATCTCCTCATTCACTCTTGAGGAACACTTCCCAACTACCATATTGAATGGTAATTACATTCTCTTGGATAGAGGACTGTTTTGGTGATGAGAAATTTAAATCCAACAGAGTACTAGCTTGGTAGGGGTCATCTCAACCATTAATGGTTCCCCTCACCATTCCCTCTCATGCATCATAATATGCATTTGCAACCTGTTGACATGCCAAAATGACCTATTCAATCAGTTGAGGGAAAACGATCGATGGTGAGTTCCAACTAGACCCACTCACATTTAGAGTAGCGCTTCCAACCAGATTTTGGCCTAGTTACCAACTAACTAAAATCCTAACTAAAATATAAATATGAGAACCAAAGGTTCTCAGATGAATTAAAAAAGAATAAGAAAAAAAAAAGTAAGAACAACTAACTAACATTAGACTAAGAAATATGATTATTATTCTAAGATGCAATCTCTAAACTAATACTATTTAAATTATCCTATCATGATTAGGAGAAAACTAACAAAATAAATGAATACAATGAATAATGTGCATAACTTGAGTAGAATAAATTCGTGACACAAGTGATACATGAATTTGATAGCATAATTTGTTAGAACCAAGTAATTGATAAAATTAATGACATTATACTATTTTTATACACATCCTGAAAAACCATGATATCTGTAAAATGCAAAAATTAATGTAGAAGTAATTCATCAACTAATATTCACATGCTAAAAATTGAGAGATGCATAAACAAAAAAATCTCATTCACACATATCAATACCATAATCTTCCAATTTAGAATGCCTCTTGGATTCAAATTAACTTGCAACAAAAATATTTTCTTGTTAGCTTCAAAAAACAAAATCCCTTTCAAAAGGGAAGCTCTACCTTTATATAGTGAGGGGTGAATCTTTACAATCATTTTTCTTGGTAATCATAGAAATTTGAGCCATTTCACAAAAGGACTCTTCATTTTCCAGAAAAGATTACAATATCAGAAGAAAACAACATTTGGAGAGAAATGAGGAATTTTGTAATCATGACATGGTCTGCTTTGTTGTTGGTCTTGGTATTTCTTCCAAGCAGAGTAGTCATTAAAAATTATCTCGAGCTTGCTCGATTGCAATCTCTCTAATATTTATTCTCCATTACAGAATATTGAAAACACTTCTTGATATAACTACTCCGTCGTGGATTTTACAAAGGATTGAATCTTATGGTTTATCTGGATAGGAAACAACAAATGTTATTAAATTGATTTTTCATCAAATAGCATCAAATCATGAATGCTTTTCTATATGTCCTTATTTTGATCTTACACCTCAACCACCCTAGTGCTAACATAAGTCATTTCATCTATAGATTGCAATGGTTGTACCCATGCCTCTGTGATGATATCATTAGCATATTTCCACATATGTAAACAAGTTTTAGCAGCCACCCCTTGGGTGGAACAAACACTCATGAAGAGAGGTTTGTTGGTGTCAAAAAGCATTTGGTACCTGAGTCTTTCTATTTTCGATTACACTAGAAGGGAGGTAGGTGTAGGTTGAATCATGTCTTTCCAATTTACCATCTCCTCAAAATCCTCACTAGATTTTCGATATCTTCCATGAGTCTCAATCAAAGTATTCTGCATATTAAGTTGTTATTTCCACTCTACCCGTATGTTGATCAAAATACTAAGGAGTTCATTATTTTCCTTCGCTAGATCTTCGTTGATAGCCAATGCTTGTGCTTTGATGGACTCCAAGGTACATTTCGAAGCTCTAGTATTTTCTAGAGAGGAATTAAGTTTATATCTTTCCACTTCCAACTCATTCCTGTGGGTGTCCCATAGGATTTGCATCCTCTCTTCAAACGCTTGATTCAAGTGGTCTCTTTGTGCCTGTAGGGAAGCATTGATCTTACATGAGTTTATACTTTCAGCTATGTTGACAACTTCCTGGAAATCTATGGTGAGTTTGTCTTTTACACCTTTCAACTCTTTTTCTAGCTCTATTACTAATTTTCAGGGCATTAGTTACCTCCATAACAAAGGAGGCATTTAATCCTATGAAGGCGTTGAGAGTTGAAGCTACTTGAACCACTTTCTCTTCAGGATCAGGGTTGGCCTTCCATTCCAAAATCTTTCCTGCATGTGACTTATATTTGGATTCTTCTCCTATTTTTATTTTTGATGATCTCTTCTCGATGATTCTAGTCCTATTTTCGAATTAGTAGTCTCCAATGGTGACTATATATCCTTCGAATTTGAGAACTTGAGAAGAAAGGGAGGAATCCCTTGGTATGGATATTATGGGGGTATAATCCAAAGGAGGTATATTCAAAATGCCTAGGGTTGGTGTCGACAGAGTGCTTGGGGTCTGGTTTAAATTCTTCTTTAAAATATCATCAAATTTTCTCTTTGATTTAGCCTTGTCGGCCAATCGCTTCACCTCTACCTCTTCAACCGGTTTCCTAGATTATGCTTCATTAGCTAGCCTCTTGTCTTCCTCATCCTCTACCAAATTTTCATATTCTTATTCTTTCTTCTGCAGGGCTTCCTGATGTGTCACACACTCATGTTCTAGCCTGATCTCTTCTAGAGTATGCCTTCTTTGATAATCTTTCTCTACTTGGATCCTTTTCTTCTCAAGGTGCTTTTATTTTTGGGTCTTCTCTCGTTCTTTGGCATTATTGGTATCTTTCTCTTGCTGACATAAATTTTGGAATTGAGATAAAGTTTTCATCTTGAATTCTTCTTGTTTGACATCAAGTTCTCTCTTTGTCGCGTCATGGGGCTGTTGGTGCAAGACTTCATTGTACGAGAATACTCCTTAAAATTTATCCTCTTCAAAATCAACAACATGAATATTTGGATGAGTGAGGCTGAAAGACTTGACATGGTTGATAGCCAACTCATGAGCATCATGGAATTTAGGCTCACCCAAGAACAATATTGACTCATGTAAGGTCTCAACCTCCCTCCTTGCATGTTGAGCATTGGAGGTGGAATAACTTCCAATGTGGAGAGGGAAGATTGGCCACAGTGTTTTATTGTTGGTTTGCAACAATGTGGTGACTTTGGACCCCATAATTTGATATGTTATTTCCCTAATTAGTATTCAGTCTGTGAAGAAATATGGAAAGATATGTGGGGTCCATGTTGTTCCATAAACCCCGATTAATGTATAGTACTTGTAGAAAAACCAATCACCCACCCCTTTCAACCCATTTATAGCCTCAAAGGATATCCTGTCTAGGGAATCTGAGAAGGATAGAGTGTAGAGGGGAAAGGAATAAATTAAAAATATCATTAAAATGTTGTTTGAAATTTATGCTCCATAATTGGGAGCAATAAATATGAATGGGGGGATGACTTCGGTCCCAATTCCATCCTAGTTCGGGAAAAAGTATTGAGGAACAAATGGGGTCTATCATATAAGAAGACATATAAAAACATGTCTTATGCATACTTGGGAGATTATTTTCATGCATACATATGTTAAAGGATAGGATATCCCCCTAGTTGAATATATGTCCCATTGTAACGAGGGTGTGTGCCAAAGGTGACCAATCAATCTGGAACTGTGTACTTTTTTCTTCCCCATATAAACGACAGGGCATGGCCAAAAATATATTTTATGGAGTTTTAATACTATGTGTGGGGACCAATTTCTAACCTTGCTTAAGAGTTTCATCCTCATCCACCCACCAATGTTTAATTTGTTTTTCCATTCCTTTGTTGGCCTAGGCGAGTCCTTTTAGGAAAGTTTCATTCAACGAGTAAGTAGGAGCGAGAAGGTGATATATGGCGCTAATAGTTTATGGTATGAGGGAAGCTACTAACGTTCCCTGCTTGCTTATGATGTTTTCCATGGAAGCGTCAAATTTCCCAAGACACCAATGTGTTGCATCGTTGTATGGGAATATTTATGGCGAAGCTACCCAATGAATACCACTTTTCAAGATATTCTGGTACACCTACAAAACCTCGTTGTCTTGAGGAAACTCTACATATTCAAATATTCTATATATCTCTTCATATCTAGGGAAATGGTCCTCACCAGTATGAGGAATTGTGTCAGTCATCAGAGTTTTGATTGGTCGAGATGATGATTCAGGATCTGCGACACCCTATAAGTACACCAATATCCTAGATCTTTTGGGGTTCTGGCTCACCATGACGAATGACCAAATTAACCTACAATTACACATTAAAAGGAATATCATATTATCGTAAGAATAACGTGTTAGCTGTAATAATGAAAAATTGGTTAAGCGATAGAAACCAAGCGTTATTGGTAAATAAGCAGTTGCAGTAACAAAGAAGGCAATCTCAGTAAGTGAGGGAGTCTACACGAAAATCAAACTTCATGGACTGAGTTTCAAAAACTTACGGTGCAAGATGTGTTCTGAAAGGGTGTTTTTTTCTAACTCGTAATGTACATCCAACTAGCAAGAGTATTCCATAACTCAGGTTTGCACGAGGTTCTTGTCAAATCCGATCTTCACTTTTCCCATTAATGCATGTCATTTCCATAATTTAAATCTTATTAAGTAGTATAGGCACATTTATTAAAACTATTAGAGAATAATCCTAACTTCCCTTGGTATATTACTTGTCTTAGGCACCTACACGTTGGTTAATGCATCCCAATGCATTTTTCCTCACTTGATTCAACTTTCTAGAGAGGGTAGGAGACACCTTCCTTGATTTTAGGGAGTTTTCCTTATGTTTAGGAAGTTAACTTTGAGTTCTTTAGTTAGAAATCCACTTAATAACTCCTTTCCAAAATCCATGCAAATTTTAAACACCTAAAGGAAGGAGAGCACACTTCCTCCTTAAATCAAGGAAATTGTCCCTTGATTTTAGGGATTTACCTCCTTTCTTTAGTAAACTTGCATGTTTTTCATGTAAGTTATGGATAACTCACACTTTTCAGCCTATCATACCATGTTAGGTGTGGGTTAAATATTTTATAGGTTTAGGCATGTTCTTTAGCTATTTTTACACTGCTTTTAGTGGTAGTTTCTATTATTAGTGACAAGATCAATTCCTCTCTACATATTGGATTGATCTCTTTGCAATTTTGAATATTGTGAATACATTCATTCTTGTGGAGTAAATTCTTATCTATCTATCTCTTCTTTTTTTATTTGAAAATTCATTGGATTAGTAATATTTTTCTCATCGAATTCTAGATCTCTCGGGTCTCAGAATTTTACATGGTATTAGAGCCTCATGGAATCTGAGGGAGAGGTATACTAGTTTTATTTGCAAGTGAAAGATCATCAAAGGAGGCATAAAAAATAATTGGATCAACACCTTCATCCCAAGCATGTTGTACTAACTCCATTCAACTACTTTGAATGGAAATTCGAGATCACCCTTTCTCTCTGAAGAAAAGGACTCTACCAGATAACTATGGCAATCAAAGTAGAGCTTGATTCTGCCGATGAGAAAAATGACTTTCTCAATAGAAAATATATGGCCATAAGATGTATCCTCTGGTTTATTTATCCTGAAATTATCCACCAAGTATATGATGACTCACAAGACTCAACTCCAAATGAATTATGAACCAAATTGGAGGTTCTATTTGGGAATAAAGAAGATTGTGAAGATTGCATGTAGGATATTTGAAAGATATAGCCAGAAGAGAAACCATCAGAAGATCAAGCCTCTTATTCTGAAGATTCTTCTATGCAAGTATCTGTACAAATTTGTATTCCATTAATTTTTCATGATGTCTACTCCATTTCATATTTGTTTTCTGAATTTCATGTGGAAGATATATTACATGCATCTCAGGAGAAACATGCATACACCATGCATGCATCTCAAGAGACAAAAAGGGGGCCACACACATCATATTCAATTATGATATTTTCTGAGCATAATTTGTAGAAACAAATTGGAATATTGAATTTCTCTCGGAAAAAATATCCAATTTCAAAAAAACAATCGTCTGAAATAGAGTTCGGGAAGTGAAGTTTTGATCATTTTAAAATCAACAAAATTTCAGCATTTTTCTGGAAATCGCTGCAAGGTTTTCATAGTTTCATCCAAAATTTATTTGGATATTATTCATTAAAAAAAGAGAAAGTGGATATGTGTGGACATCTCAATGGTGCATCTACTTCATCAGATCCATGCAAACATCTACATATTCAACAAAATGTTCAACGAGCATAAACTTGCATAGTTGCGAGGTCTTCTTGGAGTGAAGGACATGGATTCTTTGCAACTGTTTTTTGTTCCTTCTCAGTTTACTTAGAATTTTTTATGTCCTATTTTTTTTGGGGAGGGGTTTCCCATGAGGTTTTCCCTCTTTCCTCATTTTATGAGGGGTTCATTATTGTATTGAGTAGCTAAAATGGCCTAGTAGTCGAGACTCACATTTTCTTATTATGTGACTACAATTAGGCTTAAGGGGGGGTGTTAGAGCATAATCCTAACTTCCCTTAGTGTATTACTTGTCTTAGGCACCTAAAACTTGGTTAATGCACCTCAATGCATTTTTACTCACTTGATTCGACTTTCTAGTGAGGGTAGGAGACACCTTCCTTGATTTTAGGGAGTTTTCCTTAAGTTTAGGGAGTTAACTTTGAGTTCTTTAGTTAGAAATCCACTTAATAACTCCTTTCCAACCTCCATGCAAATTTTAAACACCAAAACGAAGGAGAGCACACTTCCTCCTTAAATCAAGGAAATTGCCCTTGATTTTAGGGATTTACCCCCTTTCTTTAGTAAACTTGCATGTTTTGCATGTTAGCTATGGATAAATCACACTTTTCAACCTATCATACTCATGTTAGGTGTGGGTTAAATATTTTAGAGGTTTAGGCATGTGCTTTAGCTATTTTTACACTACTTTTAGTGGCAGTTTCTATTATTAGTGACAAGATCAATTCCTCTCTACATATTGGATTGATCTCATTGTAATTTCGAATATTGTGAATACATTCATTATTGTGGAGTAAATTATTCTCTATCTCTCTCTTCTTTGTTTATTTTCAAATTTATTGGATTAGTATTATTTTTCTCATCGAATTCTAGATCTCTTGGGTCTTAGAATTTTACAAAAAAAAATGGGGGAATTGCTAAACCAAATCCTCGAATAATATCGTTATCGAGGTCGAGCTTTTGAAGTATGAGAGATCATGTTTTTTTCGAACTCTGAAGGGAAAGATATCGAAGGCATATTCTCTTGTACATGTACCAGTGGGTAGGCCAGGTGCATCGATCAATGAATAGTGGTATGGGAAGAGTGGGACTTGTCAGAGTGTTGGAATCGATATGATTCAAGATTAGGGTGAAACTAAAACCTGAGGGCCAGACGGTATTGACAGTATATTCATTGCTTAGAAAGGTGCGTAAAACTATGTGTTTTATAGGATTTTGGGACTTGGTTGTCGGGGATTGAAATATATGGAAAGTTTGAGCTCTGAAGACAATGGTATTGAAGAATACTCTTTTAGATTAGGAGAAAGTGCGGGACACATGCGAGAAGGGTCGAGAGGCCATCAGAGTTTTCTTTTCGGAGTGCGATGAGATGATGTTTAAAAGGGATCCCAACGAGGATGGTATCGAAGTTAATATTCCTTCAATACCTTAGAAACACTTTTATGTACTAAAAGCAATAAAAACAACTCATTTGGGGAATCGATAAAATGAGCAGTCAATAGTCCAATATTGGGATGCCACTTGGGAAAGTGGTCGTTTGACAGGTCAACACGAACTTTGGGGCTCTGCGAAAGAAAAAAGTGTAAGAGCTAGAGTGATCGAAGTGCGGAGATTGGATTTTGAAATAATGCATTAAAAAGGGACTTTGATGAATGAGATCCCGAAACATATTTGAGTTGAGCTTGGGTTGTCTTAGAGAAGTAAGGATACAGGTCTTGTAAAAAAAAAGAAAGGCACAAAATAAAAAAGAGAAAATATTTTTGGGGCCCCATTAAATTTAGAAATATGGGGGTATTATTTTGGAATGCCCCAAAAAAAATGGAGACTCATTGGAAAGAACCAGTTATCTCTGAATTCCAAAAAGAGAAGGCGACTCAAATAGATAGAAGGAATATTTACCTTTTAAAAGTCCATTCAAAATTCATCTTAAGGACCCCACATTCAATGGCCTATAGGCAAGCCTTAAAGAAAAACCTGTTATCAATGATCTTCCACATAATTTGAGTGACTTTTTTTTTTGGAAACTTCATAAATCCACAGTGAAATTATGAGAGTGACACCACGACAAAAAAATAAGTCAATTATTGTAGACCAAAGTGTTTTCTCTACCTCTCTTTCCTATCATTGCTTCATTTCCAGTGAGTGTCCATAGCCCGGATGAAGATACCTCAGTATCATACAAGAATGGCCCCACTTCCAACAAGCATCCATAGCCCCAGTGAGTGTACTTGTACTTCCCACACTTTTTTTTAAAATAGTGTTTTCAACTTCCTCGTGATTATTATTTTGAATCCACCTTTTAGATATAGAATTTAGATATTGTGAATGCAATATAAGTGACAATAAATAGAAAGAGGGGTGATACAAGAGTCATTTTGATTTGTTGGTCTTAGTCGACAAATAGTCTTAGCGGGTCTGCAAAAACAAATCACTGATACATTTTAAAATTAGGGAATAATGGTAAGAGACACTGGATTTATGTGGAAGATAATGTATTCAATATATTTCAAGAAAATTGAAAGGAACATCAATGAGACCTGGGAGTGGTCACATAAGAGTGAATAACAGATGGAAATCATCAAAAGGTACAAAATTTGGAGGTCAGAAGATTTTATTTTGGTACAGATGAACAAGTTCGTCTTTTCTGTGTTACCATTTGTTAACGGGGACAAACCCGGGTCTTTGATGCAAAATAATGGTTGGTACAGAGTAGAAGATAGTGGTAGGGGGGTTATTTTAAACTAGAAAAGAGAAGAAAAAGGAAGGAATAAACTCAAAAAATGACCAGATTATTAAAAAAAAAAAAAAACTAAAAAAAAAACTACAACTGAAAAACTACTATGTACATGGCTACATCACCATAGGTGATCATGAGAAGTATTTATTCAGTATTTGGCCATTGACAGGAAGTTCCTCCTCATCTCCCTATAATTTTTTGAGCCTAAAAGTCCCATGACCTATTTTCTGGTGGATTAGATAGGGTCCTAGCCATAGTTTCTGGAATTTGTAGCGTTTTCCTTTAAGTTCATTAGCTTTGTCCCACTTGAGAACAATGTCTCCTTCTTGTATTTATTGCCTATATTTGATTTATTGAACCAATTTTTAACCATTTCTTGGTGTTGAGTCAAGTTCAACTTATCCTTTTCCCTTTTTTCTTCAAGCTTTAGCAGCATGTTTAACCTTTTTTGCATTATCGGGAAGGCTTCGTCTTGGATAGATTGGGCCAATTGTAAAGTGGGTAGGAAAGTATGGGTTGGCACTGTGGATTCTTGTCCATAAATAAAGAAACAGGGGGAGTTACCAATGAATGACTTGGGGGTTACTCTATCAACCCAAAGAAAATTCTGAAGAGCAAGATGCCAATTTCGTTGATTATCCTTAACAATCTTCTTGAGGATTTTAATGAGATTCTTATAAGTGGATTATGCTAGAAAATTTCCTTGTGGATAGTAATTCACTGAGTACTTAACCTTGATGTTTTTTTCAATGGAGAATTTAGTTATCTTAAGAGAAGAAAAATAGTTGGCATTTTCAAAAACCAAAAAATACGGAATTCCAAACCTGGTAATGATGTGTGATTCAAGGAATGAAATCACCTAATTTTCGTTGATGGTTTTCAAAGGGATTGCTTCGCTCCATCTGGTGAAATAATAAGTGGTTGTTAATATGTATTTATGCAACTATGATGAGTTTGGATTGATCTCCTCGATAACATCCAAACCCCACTGTTGGAAGGGGTGTTCGATGATGATAGGTTGTAAGGGGAAAACAACTTTCTTTTCTCTTCCGGCTAAGGTTTGGCACTGCTGGAATTTCCTAGCATATGCATGAGCATATTTAAATAAGGAAGGCTGGTAGTATCCTACTCTGAGGATTTTATGTGCAGTAGTACCCCCACCATAATTTCCTCCTGCGGGTCCATCATTGAGCTTGAACATGACTTTCTCAACATCCATTTTCTCCAAACACCTAAGGAAAACTCCATCATAAGTTTTTATGCATAGAATGCCCTGTATTAGCTGATATTAGGTGGATTTGAGCATTAGAGCCCTTTTTTTCTTAGGGTCTAGATAATGTGGAGCCGATCCATGAGCCAGGTAATATTTCATTTTGTAGAACCCGGGATCTGAACCGACTGGGATGTAGCATACTTCATTTTCAAATAGCCTGGAAAATTAATAGAGATAATCTTCATGAGATTCAACGCAAGGGAATTCTGTAGCTAATTTGCATAGCCATTTTCCTTTAACGATATTCACAGTTTAATCTCTAGGTTATATTCTTGTAGATATGTAATCCAATTTTCTCTCTTTTCTTCCAGATCCTTTTGTACTGGGAGGTTCCTAATAGCTGGGTAAGGAACAATAACCTTAGTTTTAGATTTGAGTAAGAATGGTTGAAATTTTTTGACATCTTTGAACACCGCATATGCATGTCTATAAAATTCAGGATAATTCATCTCATGTCCTTGTAGGACTGAACTCATAAAAGCCACAGGAAACTCGTCTCCTTCTGAGTTCTTCTGTGTTAAGAATGAAGCAAATGCAATATGGGAGGAAAATGTGTAGAGGATAAAATCTCAATCAAAATCTGGACTCAAAAGTATCAGTGCTTGATTAATATCTTCTTTGATTTTGTCGAATGCCTCCTTTTCTTTAGATCCCAAACTAAATTGACCATTCCTATTTATCATATATTGTAGGGGTTTACTGTCTCAGCAAAAATAGGTATGAACCATCTGACGAAGTTTATCTTTCCGAGGAATGATTGTATAGATTTTTTTTTGTGAGGGGGAGGAATCTTAGTGATTTCTTCAGTCTTGTCGGGTTCAATCTGCATACCATGTTTGGAGACAATGAAAGCCAATTTTTTTCCTTCATTTATGATGAAAATTGATTTCTTGGGGTTTAGAGATATGCCATATCTCCTGCATCGATTAAATACCTTCTTCAAGAAAGATACATGGCCCTCTTTATTCTTCAAGAATATGGTCACATCATTTAGGTACAGTACCACACATTCTTCGAGGAGACCTCTAAAGGTAATGTCCATGGCTCGTTGAAAAGTGGCTCCAGTGTTTATCAGTCCGAAAGGCATCTTTTTGTAGGCGTATGTTCCAAATTTGGTTCTAAAAGATGTATTAAGATGGTATTCATGAGCTACTAGGACTTGATTATATCTTGAGAATCCATCTAGCAGGGAGAGCATTTTCGATCCGAACACACATTGTAGAATTTGTTCCATGGGAGGAATAGAGTAGTTATATTTTTATGAGGCTCTGTTCACATTTCCAAAATCAACACAGAGCCTGATATCCCCATTCTTTTTCCTTACTGGCACTAAGTTTGATATCCAATGTGTATGCCTTACTGGAAAAATGATTATGGCTACCAACAATTAATTTAGCTCTGCTTTAACTTGAGGTCTAATACTCAGGTGCATCTTCCTCAACATTTTCTAGAAAGGCTTGGTTTGAGCTTTCATGGGAATGACATGTTGTATAGTATTTGTATCATATGTCTTGAGGTCCTCATATGTCCAGGCGAAGATATCCTTATATTCTTTAAATAACTTGATGTATGCATTCCTTTCTTCAGGAGAACAATTTTTTTCCAGGTTGACTTTCTAAGGAGAAAACTTTGATCCCAGGTTTACTATTTCAAACTATAGGTATGAGTTGTTGGTCTTGCAATTCGTGACCTTATTGAATTTTTCTTGAAGGTCGTAGAGTTTTTCTAGCCTGAACACACTTCGAGGAATATTATTGGATGGGCCTATTGTGTTTCCTATTTCAACATTATCTTTATTATCGGTATTCATCAACATGTCTTTATGGCCTTCATCTATGATATAATCCTTGAAGGTATCTTTGAAGTGTATATAATTGATGAGTTGTTGGTCATCATCAAAGACCCTCCAAATTATGATATTGTTTGGAATTGATGTCTTATACAAAATTTCAACAAAGAAGGAATCATGCATCAATTTATCTGAGGGTATTAATATGGACACCACATTTTCCAACAAATTAGCGTCATAATTTAATGACCGGGGAACGATGTTAATATTGAAATCACTAAAAAGTTTAATTAGCTCCTAGACCTCAGATTGATAATTTTTTAGGTGACTTGAGAGGAAATGAATAGTGTTTCATACCCATCTGATGATGATTTCAGAATCACCAAATACCTTTATTTTTTCATCTTTCAAGTCAATTTCCTTTCTAAGTCCTTGTACAAGGGCCTCGTATTCGACAATATCTTTGGTGCAAGGAAATTCTAGTTTGCATGCAATTAACATTTTAGTACCATTCGGGTGTTTTAGTATGCATCCTACTCCTACTCCTTCCAAATATTTTGATCCATTGAAAAATAACATCCACATATCAAGATCACCTTTTTTTATTTCAACTGGTATTTTTGAATTTTTAGATTTTTCGGTTTTAACGAGGTTAGTGGATTTAGTGCATTTTTCTAACTTGTCTCTAGAAACTATTGAGCCCGAGATATGATCATTTTTATGACAAATATTATACACGTTTGCAACATGTACACATGTGTTTTTCATCTTTTAAAGGAGCTTTTTGAAGAATTTTATGATAAAATGGTATGATCGCCATAAGGTACGTACGATTCATGTTTAATGACTGTATCAAGTATAATTCATCATGTTTTATGATTTCCAAGAGGCAATTCATGTTTTTTTGGTGTTACAGGGCAAAAACACAATATGTTTCTAGTTCCGACACTTGATCCGACACTTGATCCAACACTCATTCCGACACTCAATCCGACACTCTGTCCAACACTGTGTATTGCACAAAAACACAGGGTGACTTGGTGGTTAAGGTATCGACGGCCAATGACGGGAAAATCGAGCACATGGGTTTTTTTTATCCTTGCCCCCTTCAGCTACTGAGCTCTAGACAACTCAGTTTTAGTTGTCCAAAGACGACGATTATTGGCTCGCTCCGTTTTATCAGTTAGGGCATCATTTATTGTAATTTTCCAAATTTAGAAGTGGTTCGACCCTCCTGTGGTCGACCACTTGGTTTGTAAGATTATAAATACCACTAGGATGGTCGGAAGATTGTTAACCAAGTAGAAGAACCAATGTATTGGAGACAAACTCATTTTTATCTATTTTGAGTTTTTACATTGCTAGAATTATGCCAGAACTATGTTTTCAAGTTTTAATGGTGAATTCATCTTGTTAAGCTCGTGGTGTGCTTTTAGAGAGTGACCACGATTTGCTTGGGAGACCACCAACAGTATGGTAACTGTCTTCATGTTTGTTTCTGCATCTCATAATTTAATTGTTCTCTTTATTTTCTGTACACACATATTTTTATTGTGTTAACTAGTTTGCCATAGTTTAATTGTTTTAATTGTTTTGCAGGTTAGAATGATGATGATATGTATTAGCATGCATTGATTTTGTAGATTAGTAACAGACTTGCAAGCCTCTATACTAACCCCATGTGCATTTAGATGTTAGATTATTCTTTATTTTATGATTTTATAGTATAGTTTAAAACAAAGTTTTAATTAGAATAAAATAGAGTTCAATTTGGGTTTTCTTTGACATGGATTTGATGGATGGATAGAATTAGTTCCATTTTTTAGTTATAACTTGCTTAGTTCAGTTTTATATAAATTTCATTTAGTTAGTTGTTGGTTAATATAGATTGTTAATTTACTTTTTAATATCATAGTTTAATTTATGTTTATATTTATTTCCTTATTGCAGTTTGAATGGTTAGAGTAGACATAACATAGTTTTATTTTACACAATTTCCTTTCCTAGAATTAAAATGCAATTAAATTTCTTAGTTAATGGTTGAATCTAGTTTTTCTTACATAGTGTAGAAGTATACTGATGATCTCGTTAGGTTGTTGATGGTTTATACATGAATATGCAAGGTATTTAACATTATTTTTGTCATGGCTAAGTTCTCATTGGATTGTTTAATCCATACCTTTCATTTTGCCATTGAGATTAGTGTTGAGCTTATACCATTGGAATTGTCCTTTGTTGTCAAGTGCCATTGAGATATATCCGACACCGAAGACATTCACACAACCACCAACATTATATTTGAATTGTCATAGGTTAAAGAATAATTTCATGCTTTCATAGATATAGTTTCTTTCTTTCATAGCTTAGGAAATAGTTATATTGTTGCTGTAGGATAGATAGACTTTGCTTTGATAGATTAGATAGTAGTTTGCTTATTATAGATTAAGAATTAGTTGTTAATATTTCTTTCTTTCAATAAAATAGATTTCCTTTCATGCATTAGAAATAGTTTTGCATTGAGCATTTAGTCCACTTGCCTCTTAGATTTCCTTTCATGCATTAGAAATAGTTTTGCATTGAGCATTTAGTCCACTTGCCTCTTAGGCTAGATAGTTGTTCAATGAGAAGTTTTACTTTGATTGCTTGCAATAGTTAGTTTCCTTTGCTTACTTGTCTTTTTCTTTTGTAGGTTAGTTAGGTGCCTTTGCTTACTTGTCTTTTTCTTTAGGAGGTTAGTTAGGTGTCTTTGCTTGCTTGTCTATTTTCTTTATTAGGTTAGATAGGTGTCTTTGCTTACTTGTTTATTTATTTTCTTTCATAGGGCAGTTTCTCATTGAATGTAGGTTGGCAAGTTAAAATAATTTGCTTTTGTCATTTACTTGTTGATATGCTTTGATAGTTTCTTATTGCTTATTGTTGAGCTAGTTTTCTTTACATAGGGTTTTACTTGATTTCTTAGGAACTATCCATCGATCCTTGACCCAAAAATACTTAGGTTACCGAGTTTCAATTTTCTTAGTAGGGTTTTCTCATTAGATAGCTTTGCTTGAGTAGATTAGCCTTAGATAGTTGCCTTCCTTATTTAGACTATACTCCTACCAACCCTTCTACCTTTGGCATATATTTTGCTACAACTCTAAGTTTACTTATCTCGGGTTGACAATTTAATTGAGGGTGTTTACTGTCTTTTTAGTGCATATAGAACACCCATCATTTTTGGTGTCATTGCTGGGGAGTTGTCTCAAGGTAAGAAGTAGTTAGATATTAGATCATTTCTAGACCTTAGCATTAGTTTGGTGGTGGGGAAATTTAAGACGTGAGGTAAGAACTTGCGCATCAGCTATAGCAGGTTCCCCCAAACCCAATGGTAGTTTTTCATTTTTGTTTTTGTTTTTGTTTTTCATGAATAGACCTAGGAACCAAATGGTAGCTTTTTCTTTTTGTTTTTGCTTTCTTTCATGAATAGGCCTAGAGACCCACAACGTAGATACATTTAATCAAAATTAGACCTTTCAACCAAGTTTCCTTCCGATCTCTTTGGGGGAAGGAACGTTTCGCTTATAAAATCCACAGACCGACACCGAAAAACAGAAGCTAGCTCAACTCAAAGAACTAAAATAGTCTTTGAAGAAACTAACACAGGGAGCACTATAGAACACAAAATTGAAGCATCAATCCTATTGGGACAGAAGGAAAGACCACTTGAGTCTTCCACAGAACCAAACAATACAACCTTTACTTTTACACCACCACCAGGGGACCCTAACTTTAAGGATATCATAGACCCTGAACAAGTGAATCTTTTGTTTGGTAGTTCAACCAATCTAATTATATCTCAAATTGACACAAAAACTTTGGCACCAATAGTATTAACTGGCTCGAGTAGAGTCCCAGACATCCAATCAGTAGGAAGACCTTTTTATCAAAGGGAAACCTTGTTCTCTTCAAAGATAAAACCACTTAGGTACTCTCTTTTTGGAAACCAAGCCAATATGGATGATCAGGAGGACCATAACAATGTAAGACATGGGGAGGAAGAAGAAATTGGAAACCAAACTGAAACTACCTTCGGGTTTCTGATTTTAGACACCACTCCGAATGTCAACATGAAGAATATTCCTCTCTCAGCACTGCCTACCTTTTATGGTAAAAACAGTGAAGATCCAGACACCTTCCTATTTGAATTTGACATCTTGTGTAGGATCTACAACTATGTACAAGATTCCCATAAATTAAAACTCTTTCCTACCACCCTCAAAGACTCTGCACTAAGATGGTTCATGGGGTTGGGAGAATCCAGTATTAGGTCTTGGGAATCCATGAAAGACATATTTCTCAAGAAGTAGTAAGACTATTGGAAGACCAAAGAATCCCGTAATGACATTTTTAAAATCCAACAATTAGAGGATGAGACCCTTGAATATTATATGGAAAGATTTGGTTATATCTCCCAAAAGTCAAAATACCATGACCTCCCAGAGGATGCAATTAGGGCTCTTTTTCTTAAGGGAATTTCAGAAGAATATCTAGAGATGCTTAACCTGATGGCATCAAGTGACCTCTCTCATAAACCATTTGTTGAAATATGTGAAATGTGTAAAAATTACTCAAGGAGTAGAGCCAAAATAGGGAAGAATGTTCGGGACCCTTATAATAGAAACTTAAAACCGGTTAGTTCAGGTGGTATTATGAGATCAGAGATAGGGAAACTTTTAGAAAACTTTAAGACTAACATCTTAAGAACAATAGGTTCCCAGTTGGATTCCCTTAAACTCAAAAAGAAATAGGAGGAGGAAAATGCAGCAATGAGCATATATTGTCCAAGATGCAGGAGGACGTATTCCTCAAGGGAATACCCATTAGATAACATTTCAGTTTGTGTCTTCTGTACAGAAGACCTTGTGATTGAACAATGTCCATCATTTCCCGGTTTATTAGACATCTATAGGAGTGGAGATCCTGGGGAGTCTTCTTATGCACCTAGGAGGACATGGCAGCCTAGAAATCAACCCACATACCCGGATCTACAATCTCATGTTCCACCCTATTATCAACAACAACAACAGTGGAACCCACTCGGTTGGAAAGACTGGTCTACTTAGTACCAACATCCTTGGATTCAAGGATGGAGGAGAGGAAAAAACTAAGGAAACCCTAAAGCTCCACCTATCTATATGTCCAACCATCCTTATCCTCATTTCCCACCGAACACTCCACAACTTTTGCCAGGTTTTGTTCCACCACCTTTACCTCCTATCCCACAACAACAACCACTACAATTTCAAAATGCAAGCTCCCCGAGACTGACACTATTACCAGCACAACCAGTGCCAAATCCCAATAATAAGCCCTCTCAACCTCTTCATAATGTTGAGATGCAGGCCTTCCCGACATATGTTATTACTCCTATTCCATTACAGGAAATTCAACTAAGATCAGGAAAAGTTCTGGAGAGGCAGAGACCCTCAGTAGTCATCCAGGAAGAAGAAGAAGAATAAATCATAAAACAACCCATGGATGACATTAGGTGGGAATATGTTATTATCCACGAAGAACCTAGAACCCAAGCTTCCTCAAAATGAACCTTCACAAATTACGAAGGTCCCTCCTTATCCAGACCGATTGGTAATCGAGAAACCTACCACCCGACTAGAATTTGACATTTTGAATGAATTGAAAAATATTTGTGTCAAGATTCCTCTTCTTCAAGCCATTAAACACATTCCAATCTACAGTAAGGTAGTCAAAGAATTGTGTATTAAGAATCCAGGTAGGAAGCAAAAATATCCCCCTACAGTACACTTGATAGGAGGACTCTCTGAGTACATATCAGAGCAGCCAAAGCTAGCAAAATATGGGAATCTAGGAAACCCCATAGTGACCATAACCATTAATGAGGTCTCCTTCGGAAACACTCTCATAGACCTAGGGGCAGCCATCAATGTTATGAATTCTACTACCTTGGAACAATTATAGTTACAACCTTTTCTTCGGCCTACCCCAACCATTTTGGAATTAGCAGATAAGACTAGGGTTATACCTGCAGGAATTTTAGATGATATCATGGTTACTTTAGCCTTATGGGAGTGCCCAATAGATTTTCTTGTCATTCACTCAAAGGATCCTACCAAAGGCCATCTTGTTATTTTGGGAATACCTTGGCTAGCCATAACCAATGCATTTATTGGCTATAGAGAAGGAGAAATGACCATCTCAAATGGTCTCTCTATCCAGAAGCTCACCATTTACCCTCCATATCAACCTATTATGGAGAATCTATGGTGGCTTGAATGTTCATATGAGAATGAAGACTAGGAAGAACCCATATTGCCTAGTGACCATGCAAGGGTACTTCAAAAGCATACACCAGAAAATGTGCTAAACCAATTTATTTCTGCTATCACATGTGTGGAATTTCCACAGTCTTTTCCCCAATTTGAGTACATGTTTCGGGAAGAATTACAAGAACAATTGGATCCATCCACTTTTTCTTTGACATCTTTTATTTTCGAAATATATGAGTCTGCCATGTCTTATACCATTCCCTACGAGATTAGTCCAGGAAATGTTTTACATATAAACTCTGGGCTATATATAGACCAACAAAAATAGTTAGTAGATATCCTTAAAGAAAAAACAGGAGCATTTTTTTGGGAATACACTAACATGAAGTGTATACAACCTAACATATGCATCCATAATATATACACCCAGGGGGAAGTGACACCTGTTAAGCAACCCCAGAGAAGGATGAACCCATCACTCAAAGTCATAGTCAAGGAGGAAATCCAAAAGTTGTTAAATGTCAGATTTATCTATCCCATCTCCGATAGTAAGTTAGTATCCCCGCTTGTAGTGGTTCCAAAGAAAGTGACTGGGAAATGGAGAATTTGTGTTGATTTCCGGGAACTCAACAAGGCCACTCTGAAAGACTACTTTCCTCTCTCTTTTATTGACCAAGTTCTAGATACCTTGTTTGGAAAGAAATATTTCTCCTTTCTAGATGGGTACAATAGGTACAATCAGATTCTTATAGCACCCGAGGACTAGGACAAGACTACCTTTACTTGTCCTTGGGGAACCTATGCCTATAGGGTCTTACCATTTGGATTGTGTAACGCTCCTGCCACTTTTCAATGAGTAGTATTAGGGATATTTGCCGATATTATTCATGATTGTGTGGAGGTCTACATGGATGACTTCATAGTCTATGGCAACACTTATCAGGAAGACTTAGACAACTTAGAAAAAGTCCTCATCAGATGCCAGGAAATGAACCTATCTCTAAGTCATGAAAAATGAAAAATGTTGTTAATTGAAGGAGTGGTTCTAGGAAATCATGTTTCATCTGAAGGAATAAAAGTCGATCCTGCAAAGATTGAGGTCATTGTTAGAATTCCACCTACCAAGACTCAAAAAGAGGTGAGAATATTTCTTGGACATGATGGATATTACTGGTGGTTTATTGAAAATTTTACAAAGATTGTTGCACCTATGTTTGGATTATTAATAAAAGATGTTGATTTTGTTTGGACTGAGCAGTGTCAAACTGCCTTTGAAACCTTGAAATCCAAGATGTCTGTGGCACCAGTTCTTAGAGGGCCCAATTGGACTCTCCCATTTCATATATCCACAGATGCCTCTAACACCACAATAGGAGGGGTATTAGGGAAGAAGGAGGACCAACAGTCCTATGCCATTTATTTTGTGAGCAAGAACTTGTCCCCTGCCGATTTGAACTACACAGTCACCAAGAAGAAATTCTTGGCAGTTGTTCATGCTATCAACAAATTTCGTCATTACATTACAGGTTATGAAGTATTTGTACACACCGACCATTCCACCATTAGTTTCCTCATGAATAAACCTATAACTAATGGCCGAGTGACTAGGTGGCTTTTGTTATTACAAGAATTTAACATCATTGTGCTTGATCAACCTGGAAAGGATAATGTAGTAGCTGACTTTCTTTCCCGAATAAAAAATGAGGATGATGATATCCCTATAGATGATAGTTTCCCAGACGAGCACCTCTTTTCCCTCTTTGTCAATACCCCATGGTTTGTGGATATGGAAAACTATCTGGCCATTAGGAAGTTACTGTCTCATTTGTCACCTCATGAAAAGTGGAAAATTATTACACAAAGTGATAATTACTCTTAGGTTGGTCATGATATTTTTCGCACAGGTCCTGATTTGATTATTTGTAGATGTGTCCAAGAGGATGAGGTACCTGATATACTACAAATTTGTCATGATGGACCATGTTGTGGCCATTTTTCTGACAAATGTACATCATATAAGGTGTTACATTTGGGTTACTATTGGCCTAGCATTTTCAAAGATGCTGCCAAGTACGTGAGAAGTTGTGATAGTTTCCAAAGGATAGGAAGACCTACATCATCTGACGAAATGCCTTTGCAGGCCCAAGTTATGATAGAACCCTTCGAAAAATGGGCCCTCGACTTTTAGGATGAATTTCACCCATGTCCCATAGGAAGAACTATATTTTGGTTTGTATAGACTATGTCACCAAATAGGTAGAGGAAAAATCCCTATTTAGGGCTACAAAAAAGTCTGTTGTCAAATTTGTCTATGAAGACATCTTTACCCGCTTCGGTGTCCCTCGTGAAATTGTTATCGACCAAGGCACTCAATTCACTCCTAAGATGATGAAAGAGCTAACAAAGAAATATGGGATTAAACACTGTAAATCTTCTCCATACCACCCGCAAGCCAATGGTCAGGTAGAATCCACAAACAAAGTTATGGAAGCCATCTTGACCAATACTATTCAGTTACATCACCAGGATTGGGCTGATAGGCTCCCAGAGGATTTGTGGGCATATCGAAATACCTGGAGAAATACCACTGGACATACCCCTTATGAGCTAGTGTATGGGAAACACGTACTTTTACCTATAGAATTCCGAGTAAGGACCTTTCGTATTGCTGCAGAATTAGGATTGAACCTGGATGAGGATCAGAAGAAACGATCCCTACAACTAAATGAGTTGGATGAAATCAGGAAAGATGCCATCCAACAGACAATATTAGTCCAAAACCAGAGGAGCAAGTGGCATGACAAGTTTATCAAGAATAAACACTTCTAGCCTGGTGACTGGGCTCTATTGTTTGATTCCCGATTCAAAACCTTCAAAGGAAAACTTACCACCCATTGGTTGGGCCCTTACGAGGTAGAAACTGTATATGACAATGGAGCTGTAAAAATTAAAAAAATTGATGATGGACAAGTCTCCTTTGTGGTAAATGGGCACTGACTTAAATTTTATCATAAGCCCATTTCTAGAGAGGATTTTCTACAGGTCATGTCAACTGACAAGGCATTGGCCTTAGTAGATGGGGAAGTTTCCCCTTGTTCTTGAAAATTTTCTGAATTTCCTACTGTATATATGTAAATAGTTTTTGAATTTTGTTAATAAGGTAATTCTAGAGGTTTCTGTAAGTAATTATTTCACCGAGAGTACACAGTTTCAAGGATCTTTCCTCAAAACATTTGTTATACTTGAATTTTGTGTCTGTTAAAGAATCAAATGAATATTGACTTACTGTAGTTAGCCATATTTTTGCAAACATTCTCATTTTTTAAGGCATTCTAAAGAAGTTGCTCTTGAAACTCTTCACCACTGTATAAGGAAGTGATACCATAACTATCAAGCCTAGAGGTTTCTAGTACAGTTTTTCCAAGAAACTTGAGTAAGTGAGTCAAGTGTCTTTATCAAAGAGTAACAAGGAGGTATAATTAGCAGCTAGTCATGGAAACATCATAATAATTGCAAAGGAAGAAATTAAGTTGAGCCTAGAGATACCTTTCTGTTCTTTCTCCATGGTACCATCCACTACACACTAAATAGTTTGATTATATAATATCTTTAGATAATCCACGTCTGCTTAAGTACCCCTTACATCGGGACAATCACTAAGCAATATAATGGAAAGTCATCCTCTAACATAAATACCATCCCAATTGAAAAAAAAAAAAAAAAGTTGTTTTCAGAGATGTTCCCCCATCTTCTTGCATAAGTAATCTTATACTAAAATATTAAAGGATGGAGGGACAGTCTTTGAGGGTTTAAGAGGATAACCCGTCGGGATACTGAACAGGTCTGTTGGAAGTGGGTATCGGCTTGGGTATGACTAGGTAAACCCGTCAGAGTACTGAACAGGCTTGCTGGCAGTGGGACATTCTACCTAGTGAGGATGGTAATCTGACAAAAATAAATCATAAAATTAAACTTGTCCCGATGTACGACATTACTTGCAGACAAAGCTGGCATGGAGTATGTGTGGTTAAGCTAAGGTTAATGAATCTCATAAACTTGCCATTGGGAAATAACTCTAAAACTATCTTGAAACTCTCTTTCCTACCTCTTCTTATCTATATATAGGATCTCTTATCCTGTAGGTGGGGCCATCTTCTAACTGTCTCGTCAGACGAAGCTGTGAAATTTTATCTTTACACTTGACATTCTATAAATCTTCGGCTATTGGGGGATACGACTAGTTTCCTATACTTTTGATTGTGAGGTGTCACAATACTTAGGTGTGGGGGAGGGGTACATGAGTTGACAAATGATCATTACCTAGAGAAGTAGGTCTTTGAAATAATTTTGGTATTATTACCATGATACAGGTTATTACATTGATAGTCATGTTATTTTTGAAATGCTTAACTCTTGTGTGTTATAAATCACTGAACACATACCTAACATACCACTTTTTATTGGTTACTTAACATACCACTCTTTATCGGGTTATCATTTCAGTACAAGATACATATTATCGTTTTGACAATACATGTTTTTGCTTGCTATAACTTGTTCATTATAGGTTTTTGACATTATATGTCATATGCAAGAAGATTGAGTGAGCATGGAGCATCTTGCCTCTGCTCATTTACTACTGTGACTGTCAAACACACTTCAAAGTTGCAGGCTATCCATTATAAGAGGTGAAAATGCACTTAACACAGAGGCACCGGATGAAGTACCATATGAGGTGCCATATGAGATGTCGTTTGAGGTGCCGAACAAAGTGCCATACACACAAGTAACTATCCTAGATTCCAAGTAACCAGAACTCAATCATTTAATTGAATTGGTTACAGACATTGATTAAAGATGCTTCATATGTTAATGATCAAATTTCCAAGTCAAAAGACTTGGACATTAATCTAACCACGCACTACTACATTGCCCCAAAGCTTGCCATCGAATTTGAATTTCCCATACATGGAATCTTGTGTGCACATGTGTGCAACGTATTCCACCTTAAGTGCATCCAAAATCGAGCTGGGCACTCTATTATCTCATTTTCCCTTGCCATTTTCTCTCCTTTGCGTTAAGAAATCGCACCCAACCTCTACCATCTCGTCCTCTGTCCAAAACGCATTCGACCTGTGCTCAATCCGTGCCACTGCTTGGCTCGATTACACCCTTACTTGGTGAATTCCACCTCTCTCACAATGTCCAGGAGATACAAACCTTCCTCATATGCAGACCTGTTTTCCATTCCCGAATTTGGACAGTGTAGAGAAGTGTTTTTGCACTCTGGCTAGGGGCCATTTCTTTCTAGCTTGCAGGGCCACGATGATGGCCTCTCTATGCAATTTGCAGTTGGTTTTGATGGTAAGACAACACATGTAGGGTCTCTTATCTTTGAAGTCACAGAAGAATCCATTGCTGTTGCAACAAAGCTCCCAAAAATGGGAGATAGATGGTTCAAAAACCACCAATTGTCGTGTTCAAGTTACAACAGGGTGTTTAAGCCCGAATTCGAGAGAATTTCAGGAGAAAAAGGGTATGCCAAGGAGTGGATAAAAGAAGAATTGGTCAACCCCCTCATCGTCATCACAAGTTTAATTACATGTGAAGGTAGATAGTCTACTTTCAAAGATTGTCATTTTAGATTGTTGGCTCATTTTCTGTTCAACAAACCCTTGAAATTCCCCTTCTATTTTCTCAAAAGATTGGAGAAGATGTTCTCTCAAGTGAGGAAAAATGTGACTAATCCACACAACAGTATCTTCCACCATGGCTTGATCAAGCTCCTTGTTCTAGTCGAGTTAGAGAAACAAGGGAAAAATTGGGATGCCTTTATCTACCAATTTGCAAACCCTCACTTGCTAGTTAAGACCGGAAAAAAGCCACTTAGCCTAAAAACTATCTCTCCATCCAAACCTCGCTCTCCAAGAACTCCAAAATCCCTTGCACAAACCCTCTCTTTGCTGAAACAATACCAAAATATTTTTGACATCCCTACTTCTTCATCGGGTAAAAAGACCAAGAGCAAAGACCAAAAGAAGCCCATTATTGACCCCCCAATTCCTTCACTCTCTCTTGATCCTACACCTAAAAATCTTCAAGAAGTAGTGCAACAAGACCTTCCCATCATTCCCACAAACAAGAGGGGAGCCAATTGATTTGGTAAAGGACCCTTTCAGAAGAGTACCCAAAACAAAAGAACCAAGCCTTATGCAAAACCTCCACCTTCTTCAGACCCTATCCAAGTGTCCTCCGACCTTGGGATCCCTCATAAGAAACTTAGGGAAGTCTCTGCGGATGGATTAGAGCCACTAAGGAAAACAAAATCAGAACCTACCTCACCTTACCGATCTCCCATCACTCCTACTTCACCCATGCTCAATTTGGATCCTAAAACTGATAGATTTTCCACATCCCTCAAAGGATCTAAGCCTTCCTCGGATATCACCGATTCTGCCCCAACCATAGAGCAACTACAAAAATAAAATCATCAGCTTCTCCAACAGTTGGAAGAGAGGAAGATAGTATATGTACACCTTCATCATGACAATGTAGTCCTTCAGGAAAAGGTCAACTCCCTTCAGCAGTTGGTTGATGAAATGACTAAATCTAACCACAGCCTCAGAGCATAATTAAAGCAACACAAGAGGCACAAGGCTAAGTCTACACAGCAAGAAGGAGAGGCTTCCAAATATGACCCTCCTCAACAAGCCTAGTCACGAGGGGTAACTTATTTTTATTTGTAGTGGGACTTGCAAAATGGTAAGTGTGGGGGTAATGTTGGGCCCGAGATATGATCATTTTTATGTCGAATGTTATACACTTTTGCAACATGTACATATGTGTTTTTCATCTTTTAAAGGAGATTTTTGAACAATTTTATGATAAAACGGTATGATCGCCATAAGGTATGTGTGATTCATGTTTAATGACTGTATCAAGTATAATTCATCATGTTTTATGATTTCCAAGAGCTAATTCATGTTTTTCTAGTGTTACAGGGAAAAAACGCACTACGTTTCTAGTTCCGGCACTTGATCCGGCACTTGATCCGACACTCGTTCCGGCACTCGATTCGATACTCTGTCCAGCACTGCGTATTGCACAAAAATGGAGGGTGACTTGGCGGTTAAGGTATCGGGGTCCAATGACAGGAAAATCGAGGATGTGGGTTTTGTTTATCCTTGCCCCTTCTAGCTACTGAGCTCTAGACAACTCAGTTTCAGTTGTCCAAAGAGGGCGATTATTGGCTCGCTCCGTTTTATTAGTTAGGGCATCATTTATTGTAATTTGCCGAATTTAGAAGTGGTTCAACCCTCCTGTGGTCGACCACTTGGTATGTAAGCTTATAAATACCACTAGGATGGTCAGAAGATTGTTAACCAAGTAGAAGAACTAGTGTATTGGAGACAAACTCGTTTTTCTCTATTTTGAGTTTTTACATTGCTAGAATTATGCCAAAACTGTGTTTTCAAGTTTTAATGGTGAATTTGTCTTGTTAAGATCGTGTTGTGCTTTTAGAGAGTGACCATGAATTGTTGGGGGGGCCACCAACAGTCTGGTAACTATCTTTGTGTTTTTTTATGCATTTCATAATTTAATTGTTCTCTTTATTTTCTGTATATGCATATTTTTATTGTGTTAACTAGTTTGCTGTAGTTTAATTGTTTTAATTGTTTTGTAGGTTAGAATGATGATGATATGTATTAGCATGCATTGATTTTGTAGATTAGGAACAAACTTGCAAGTCTCTATACTAACCCCATGTGCATTTAGATGTTAGATTATGCTTTATTTTATGATTTTGTAGTATAGTTTAAAACAAAGTTTTAATTAGAATAAAATATAGTTTAATTTGGGTTTTCTTTGACAGGGATTTGATGGATGGATAGAATTAGTTCCAGTTTTTAGTTATATCTTTCTTACTTTAGTTTTATATAGATTTCATTTAGTTAGTTGTTGGTTAATATAGATTGTTAATTTACTTTTTAATATCATAGTTTAATTTCTGTTTATAATTATTTCCTTATTGCAGTTTGAATGGTTAGAGTAGACATATCATAGTTTTATTTTACACAATTTTCTTTTCTAGAATTAAAATGCAATTAAATTTCTTAGTCAATGGTTGAATCTAGTTTTGCTTACATAGTGTAGAAGTATAATGATGATCTCGTTATGTTGTTGATGGTTTATACATGAATATGCAGGGTATTTAACATTATTTTTGTCATGGCTAAGTTTTCATTGGATTGTTTAATCCATACCTTTCATTTTTCCATTGAGATTAGTGTTGAGCTTATACCATTGGAATTGTCCTTTGTTGTCAAGTTCCATCGAGATATTATCCGACACCAAAGACATTCACACAACCACCAACATTATATTTGAATTGTCATAGGTTAAAGAATAGTTTCCTACTTTCATAGATATAGTTTCTTGATTTCATAGCTTAGGAAATAGTTTTATTGTTGTTGTAGGATAGATAGACTTTGCTTTGATAGATTAGATAGTAGGTTGCTTATTATAGATTAATAATTAGTTGTTAATATTTCTTTCTTTCCATAAAATAGATTTTCTTTCATGCATTAGAAATAGTTTTGCATTGAGCATTTAGTCCAGTTGCCTCTTAGATTTCCTTTCATGCATTAGAAATAGTTTTGCATTGAACATTTAGTCCACTTGCCTCTTAGGCTAGATAGTTGTTCAATGAGAAGTTTTACTTTGATTTCTTGCAATAGTTAGTTGCCTTTGCTTACTTGTCTTTTGCTTTAGTAGGTTAGTTAGGTGCCTTTGCTTACTTGTCTTTTGCTTTAGTAGGTTAGTTAGGTGTCTTTTCTTGCTTGTCTATTTTCTTTAATAGGTTAGATAGGTGTCTTTGCTTACTTGTTTATTTATTTGCTTTCATAGGGTAGTTTCTCATTGAATGTAGGTTGGCAAGTTAAAATAGTTTTCTTTTGTCATTTACTTATTGATATGCTTAGATAGTTGCTTATTGCTTATTGTTGAACTAGTTTGCTTTACATAGGGTTTTACTTGCTTTCTTAGGAACTATCCATCGATCCTTGGCCCRAAAATACTTAGGTTACCGAGTTTAAATTTGCTTATAAGGGTTTTCTCATTAGATAGCTTTKCTTGAGTAGATTAGCCTTAGATAACTGCCTTCCTTAGTTAGACTATACTCCTACCAACCCTTCTACATTTGACATATATTTTGCTACAACTCTAAGTTTACTTACCCTAGGTTGAAAATTTAATTGAGGGTTTTTACTGTGTTTTTAGTGCATATAGAACACCCATCAGAAACTATGTTAGTTTGTACATCTGAGGGATTGTTAGTTTGATCAGCTATATTGCAACTAGACTCAATAATATGGGTGAAATGAAGGATTTCATATTTTGCATCAGATTCTACGAGTGTTGATGGTTTGGATGTGAAGTTCCCAAAAAATGTCGCAAATGAATAATTCCCAAGAATGGAATGATTGATTATCACTGGTTCATTCATATCATTCAAATCAATGACAACATGTTTCATGTACCTTTCTATGTCAATCCCGATTTGGTTCATTTTACCATTGAAAGGGATCCATAAATGGGACCAGTCGGTAGCAAAGTAGCCATTTAACATGGCCGACCAATATCAACTTAAGAGCATTTCATAGTTATCAGGAATGTCCACTACTATTATATCTATAATTTGACGAACGTTCGGGTTATCATACATCTTGATCAAATCCTTTTTCAATTCTTCGATCACCTTAACTTTAGTTTTGTCTAACTGAATGATCTGAATGTTAGACGATTTAGGTTTGATGTTAAGATTCTCATAGAATTTAAGGGGCATGACATTAGACAAAGCTTCTGAGTCCACCATGCAATTATGAACATTCCTATTGAACACTTCAAAAGTGATGAGAAAAGGAGGGGTGTTGGACCTAGATCTTTGTCCTATTAAGGATGCATTAGTCACAACCTGACTTTTGTATGGAGTATTGTTGTCAGGCGAAGTTACCTTTGTGATTACCTTTTTGGTTCCCAAGTTTGATTCCCGAAAGCTAAGAGAAGTTTTACCTTGCAATGTCCTGATGAAATTTTCTTGGATTTGTGGAATCTTCATGAGTTTAAACAAAGAAATGTTTGGCATTTGTTTTCTTTAGATCTTCTAAAAATTCATATTCCAATTTGGCCAAGGGTGTAGGAGAAGTATTTGGTTTTTTTGTTTGGTCTGTTGTTTTGGGATTGGAGGAGATATTCTTAGCAGAATTAGGGGTAGTATTGGTTGAAAGAGGAGATTGTCCGGGAGTAGTGGTAGTGGGAGAAATAGGATTAGGGGTATCGGGGGTGTTATCGGGAATATTCTTAATGGAACTCCTAGTTGTTACGATGTTTTGTGAGACATGTACTTGTTCATATTCTCCAAAAGATATGTCTCAAAAACTGTTTAACTGTTATTCAACCGTCTCATCGGATTCTTGGGGTTCTTGTTGTTCTTGACCTCCATATCCCTCATCAGTGGTTTCAATCATATTACTTGTTTCCCAGGTTTGAAGGGCCTGGACAATATCTTCCATATTGATACCTTCCATACGAGAGGGAGTGTCTTTACTGGTTGGGGGAGTGTTATTATATTTATTGGGTGGGAAAACTTAGAAAACCTTTTCTGATTAGAAGATCCCTCTCCATTACCCCTTTTTAGGAAAACCAAGTCATTGGATAGGTTTTTGATGATTCTTTGAAGAGAATCCACATCCATCAAATCAGAGGGGTTTTTATCCTCACTAGATTTAGATGAGGATATTTTACTTTTACCTTTATCTTTAGAAGGTTCTGAGTTTGAAATACCTTTTAAACTTAACAATTTCTTTTCAAACTTAAGGGCTTCCTGGAAAGATTCTTCTAAAGTATCATTATTAGAATTTTTTACATACATGGCCATGGACATGGGTAAACCATAGATGTAAAATTAAATAGTGAGGTCTTGAGCAAGTTTTCAATATTGTGGGATTCATTTTAACAAAGTGAGGAACCATTGATTGTAATCAATAAATAATTCTTTTGAATCCATCTTGACCCTTAATAGTTCGAGAACCCAGGCAACTAGTGTTTTATTTTCCCCAAAGTTTCATAGGAAAGATCTTTCAAAAGATCTCCAATTTGGAATAGAGGATTATTCCAAAGAGAAATACCACATTGATGTTTTTTCTTCAAAGGTAAGGGGAAACAAACGATATACAACATCTTCGTGACGAATGCTTTGTAGCCTAATATCCAACTAGAATTTCTTAACATGGTTCTTGGCTGAATCCTTTTTGTCGGGATCAAATTTAGGTGGGAATTTCTCAAGGTGTCTAGGCATGTCATTCTAAACTCCTGGTACAAAGATTGCATTAGAAAGAAACCAAGGTTGGTAGGGGGGAGGATTCTAGTTTTCATTTTCTCCAACCATGTTTAGAGGCTGATATACAATGATCATATAGGCTCTATATTCTAATTCACTCTCAGATCCATCCCCTTATTCAGAATTGTCTTTCGAAACGTTTCTGGGGGTGTGAGGGGGAGACTCAGGAGGTGATGGTGGTATACCTCCTACTCCACCGACGATTATATGATACTCAATATTAAATTATAAAGCCTTAGAGAAATCATACGTACCTTCAGGAATGTGATATTCAGGAGTTCCAATCAAATGGTTTTCTTGATAGGAGTAAGGGTAAAAAAAATAGAGATTTGGATGTCGAAGGTATTTTTGATTTTCAGGCAGAGAGTAATATAAGGGCACTTGTCTGGTATGTCTTCTATGTTGTCTAGTCAATGTGTGATTAGTTTGTTCAGTCGAACGCCAAACTATATATTTGATCTCTGAGATAGTTAGTATATGAGGTTGAGGAGAAGAGAAATATGTTTTAGGATGAGAGGGAATGCTGCGAGTGATGACCTGAGATGGAGTATTCATCGTATATTCTAAAGGAAATACATTATGTTCAGAATAAATTTGATGGGAATCAGTCATGGAGGAAAATATTACTTGCGAGGTAGAATGGGAAGAATTCAAATTTCTATTTGTAGCCATTCAGTTCTGTGGTTGATCCGGATTTATTAGCGGAATGAAATGAATAACAATTTGAATACAATAACACAGAGTTACGAAAAAAAACAATAGATATCAAGTGAAAAATATCTTCTATTGAATAAAGAAAATAGGATGAAATTGTAAAACTGCAGAATCGAAACAACTTGCTCGAATGGTGGTAGTTATCTATGAGAAGAGATGTGGTTTCTATGCACATCCATCTAAGAAGAATGATTACAATGAGGTTCCAGGGGCATTTTTAACACTACTCATGAATTCCAAAACCCTAGACATCCAAAAACCTAACCCTAGGATATGAAACTCCAAAAAGTATGTGGGCCCCGATGGGTAAGTTGGTACCTCAACTTCTTGGGGTCGTAAATTTTTCATATGACCTCAATTTTAAGTCAGTGATAGCTCATTGGAAAGGTATTTTCGAGAACTACACATTATGTCATCAAACTCTAAATTCATCTATAGTTTGACTTTGGAAACACAAAAAACATTGTTTAGGTCCCCAAAACGACCCTCGAAGTACAAAAAGATGTATTGACATGAAAAATTCCAAAATACACCAGTTGGAATAGGTGGGAGGCCACCAATATCCACTTGGATGATGTGTATGGATTTAGGACATCCCTGGAAGTGCAGTACCCACAATTACAAAGAAATTTCATCATTACAGAGAAACATGTTGAGCAAAAAACTGTCAAGATGAGCCACTTGAAATGGGTGGGTGGACACCAATATCCACCTATATCAGTACTCCCCCCTTAGGAAGAAATGGTATCCATTTCATTGATTTCCTCCATCAGGTGAGGAAATTATACTGAATTTATCCCCGGGTGAGCTACTTTCCTTGGTGCAGGAGCTTCCCTACCTTGACAACCCAATGGATCCTCTGTGGGTGAGTTCCCTTGACCTTTGTGTCCACTATATGATTAGTGGATGTCGGTTCCATGTAGTTAGGGTTGAGCTCTATTGGTTTCAACTGTTATGTGATCTCTGAGGTGTCCAACAACGGTGTAAAATATGGTCGAAGGAGGTTCACATTGAACACTTGGTGCAATCCAAGGAAGGGTGGAGTGTTGAGCTCAAAATCATTTCCACCCACAACCTTGGTGATAGTACAAGGCCCATAGCGAAGTGGATGGATCTTCCTATGGGGTTCTGTAAGGCGATCTTTCTGCAAATGTAACCAAACCTTGTCTCCTAGTTGAAACTGGTGTGGTACCCAATGTTGATCATGGTGCTGCTTGTACTCAACATTGGATTTCTACAAAATATCATGGACCTGTTAGCAGATGTGTTGAATTTGATCAATGAATCTGGTGGCTTTGTCAGCTTCAGAATGAACATGGGAATATTCTTTCTGTGTGGTTGTAAGAGGTAGTGCAACATCAATGGGACCCAAGGGTTGGAATCCCAACCCCACTTGGAATGGGCTATGGTCGGTGGATCTATGGAGATCCATGTTGTAGTTGTGTTGAACACAGGTAAGACTCTCATCCCATGTACACGGATGCTTAGAGTTATACATGCGTAGCATGTGCACAAACATCCGATTGATGACCTTTTTTTGGCCATCAGTTTGGGGGTAGAAAGCAATGGATTTAGTGAGATTGGTGTCCAACAATGACCACAGACTCGACCAAAATGGGTTGAGGAACCTGTTGTCTTGATATGAGATGATGGTATGTGGTATCCCAAAATGGATCCACACCCATTCGAAGAAGATCTTGGTAGTATATGTCCTTGTGATTCTCTTTTTGTAGGCTGTGAGAATGGCCATGTTTGAAAATCAATCAACAACCAAAAATACACAATCATTGCCTTTCTTGGTGGATGAAAGTGTTGGATCATGTTGTCATTGATGCCAATGGTTTGATTATTTGGGAGATTGTTGGATCATATGTCATTGATATAAATGGTTTGGTTTGATTGATGTCATTGATTGATGTCAAGT
>JZKD02S0076098.1:106613-153348 GCA_000966675.3 Picea glauca
CCCCCAACTACCTCTCTAGCTACCTTACAACGTGGAGTGGATAAAATCATGGATATTTTTGTTTGAGTTGGTGCCAAGCTCTTGGATGATAAGGCATGTTCCATATTTTCATTCTATGGCCTCAGATCTATCACTGAGACATTGGTATGGTTACATTATTGTCTTGATGGATACTATTATTTGATGTGTTGTGAATGCTTAGGGAATTCATGGTATGGCTTCTATGATGTGGTTTAGTTTGGTTGATTTGGTTGATGGAGTGAGCATTACTCTTGTGATTCAGTAGTGACATGATTGCTATGGTATACCAGTTGTTTATACATGATTGAGTTAACATTCATATTGATTTGTTGTGGAGCATGATCAAGCTATTGGAGAGCTTGGATGTGTTGTGACTGACTATGGGTCAGTTTGGGCAATGGAAGACAGAAGAGAAAGTGATTGCAGGTTGCATAAGATCTGAGCATGTGAAGAAAATAAAAACCCTAGTTGCTCAGAAGCATACGCTTGTTCCATTATACACTGGTTGTGTTCACATGCAGGCTATAGTGAGTGAGGGCATGTGCACATGCTGGCTGCACTACTGATAGGTCACGTACCTGTTGAGGATTGTTGCCTCATCTCAGTTGGTGCTGAGAATGTAAGCTGATTCTTTCATATAGAGATGGTGCTCTTGTAGAGTTGTACTCTATTCAGTTGTTGCTGATAAACCCCAAGGATTGTAGTTTGTAATAAAAAGAAAATTATACATACATCTTGTGTTCTTTGTGTTCATTGTGATGATGACTTGTTGATGATATATTGTTGATATATGATGCTGATATGTGATCACATCTAACTGGTTATAAATGACAACAATGGGTCATGAATAAATGTTAAATGCTAATTTATGAGTTTTTGTGCAAGAGGGAAGTTTTGGGAAAAAGAGCCCCACACTCATTCACCCCCGCTCTAAGTGTGGTAGGTGTGTCCAACAGAAAGGACAGACATGTAATCCATAGATATGGATTCCCAATGGCTCTCAGGAGTAGGAAGAGGGGTGTATATTCCTTGATTCTTGATGGTTGTCTTGGAAATGGCACAGGCAATGCAAGATCTGATATACTTGTGAACGTCCTATCGAATTTTTGGCCAATAAAAATGTTTATGTACAACGACCACAGTTTTCTCCATGTCAAAATGTCCTTCCATCCAATTGTAGTGAGCCTCCAAAATCATCTTTGCATGCTTTATTGTGGGAACAAAAAGGTGGTCCAAATGGAATAACAATCCATCCTAAATGTGAAAATCGATGGCATTCACGCCTGTACCTAAGATCTGATAGGTGGTGGAAAAGTCAGGGTCACGCTGATAAAGTTGGGGCAACTCATATGCCTCATGCCCATAGGAGTGGAGTACAATGGTGAGTGCAGCAACGGGAGGTCGACTGAGGTAGTCAGTGACACAATTTGTGCTCCATGTCTTATACTTGATGTTGATATGGAACTGTTGCAGGTATGTGGACCAGTTTTGATGGCAGTCGTTTTTCAACTTTCCCTGTGTCTGTATGAATTGCAGAGGCTTATGATCATTGTGGATGATTGTCTCCTTTCCTATAATGTAATGTTTCCATTAACGACAAGCTTTCATAATGGAATACATTTCCTTTTCATAGGTGGGGTATTTACATACGGTATCTAAGAGTGTCTCACTATGGTATTCTACTGGATGATCGTGCTTAGTGAGAACTATGTCTACAACATAGTTGGAGGCATCAGTCTCAATCTCAAATGGTTGTTGTAGATCAGGTAAGGAGAGTATTGTAGTTAAGCACAAGTGATGCTTCAGATCATCAAATTCTTATTGTTGTGACTTCCCCCATGTGAAACTTTCCTTGCCACCTCCCTTGGTTTCTTTACTAAGGGCCTATGCAATATGGGAGAATCCCAACATGAACCTTCGATATAATTTGACAAGTCCTAAGAATCTCTGAAGCTTGGTTAGTATGGTTGGGGCTGGCCAGTCACAGATGACTTGGATCTTAGCTGGATCCACATGTACCCCATTCTCGTCAACAATGTGGCCCAAGTATTGGACCTTGTTCATGCCAAAGGAGCATTTTTCCAAGTTGGCATATAGCTTGTGTTATCGCAGAGTGCTCAAAATATGTTGAATATGCTACATGTGCTCCTCCCAAGTTCTGTTGAAGATGAGGATGTCATCCAGATATACCACCACAAAAGAGTTGGTGAAGGGTCTCAATACCACATCCATCAATCTCATGAAAGTTTTTGGTGCATTTCTTAAGCCAAAGGGCATGACCAGCCATTCGAAGATACCTTCTGTAGATTTGAAAGTTGTCTTCCATACATCATTCAGTTCATTCGATGGGAACTTGGTGGTAGCCATACCTTAGGTCAATATTGTTGAATAAATTCCCCCCCTTGATTTGGTAAAGAAGGTCATCAATTCAGGGAATTGGGTACCGGTTCCTGACTGTGATTTTTTTTAATGCTTTGTAATCAATGCAGAGCCGCCAGGTACCATCTTTCTTCTGCACTAGTACAATCAGGCTTCTGCAAGGGGAGAAGCTGGGTCGGATGCCCCCCTTTTGAAGCAAATATTGGATATGGTGCTTGATTTCGTCATTTTCTATGAGCGAGTGACAATATAATGATCCATTAGGAAGATTTTCACCGGGGGTTATATCAATTGGATGATTGACTTGGAAGTGCGTCGGTACCCCGATGGGTGAGGAGAAGATGTCTCTATACTCTTCCACAATCCCATCCACTTGCTTCTGCTACAAAGAAAGGCTCCATGTATAGGTCACAGATGTGGCAACGACCTTCTAATTAATGTGAGCATAGATCATAAAGAAGAAAAACTTCTTGGTTTGTGAAATGACCTTATTGCATTTCTTAGCAGAGATTAAAGAAATAGTGGTAGGCGACACTACCTCTGGTATATTGTATAATTGTCTACCCAAAGTGATAATAACATTGTGGGGTCTAAAATCATACACAACATGTCCCTTCCATAAATATGGTTGGCCTAAAATAATATCACAAACTTCAAGGGGAGAAATATCACACAATACCTCGTCTTTGAAGGGCTTGATGATGTAGGGCAGACAACACTATTGTCTGATGTGGAGATCTCTTCCTTGGTGAATCCAAATGATGGTGTAGGGTTGTGGGTGTGGTGTTATCGGCAGGTCCAACCACTTGACGACCTCTCCTGAGATCTGGTTCGTCTTACTTTATCTATCGACAATGAAATGAAGGGGATCCCCCTTTACCCACATCTATGAGTGAAAGAGGCATTCCCCTTCCTCTAGCTCTTATGGTTCACTTGGCTGGACTTTGGTGGTAGTGACAATGGCACTAGGTTCAACATCGATAATCCGCTTCCCACTTTCTGGATTTGATTCAAAGTCAAAATCTACCTTTGAATTAGAAGCTTTCATCTTGGCCACCAACGACTTCTTGGAGTGACACTCTTTCGTGTTGTGCCAAGGGATTTTATGGTATTCACACAACTTTCCCATGTCCTTCTTCGACTTATAATTACCCTTCTTGGGTTGCGGCTTAGATTGGTTTTCCTGAGAGTGGCCATATTTTCTCTGTCCCTTTTTTGGTGGGTTGTGACTGCCTTTACCCTACTTTGGTTGTGAGGAATTTGCAGATCCAAACTTCCACCTCTTCTTCTTAAATTTCTGCTCAATCTTGAAAACATATCTATAAGACGCACCTAATGATACAATGTCCAAAAACTCCATTTCAATTTGAATGTATCTATGCAAACAGTTGCGGTATTTTAGCACCAAATGTCCCTCACGGTATTTGATACCCAATTTTGTGCATAGAGTATGGAAAATATTAGTGAAATATGGTACTATTTGGTCCCTTTCCTGATGCAGCATGGTCCATCTTGTGTACTAGTCCTCATAGCTTCCAACATGGTAGTATTGTTCTTTAATGGCATCCCTAAAGGAATCCCATGTGGGGGTGATCACAAATATTTCATAGTCCTTTGTGTCCCTTTTCTCAGAGTAAGTATCCCACCAGTCCTTAACATGGGGGACAACCTTGAGGGGTGAAAAAGTAATTGTTTCCCTATTGAAAAATTTGTGGACCAAAAAATACCCTTCGAGTAGGTTCATCCATTTATCTACAGAATACGTATCTATCCGTACTTCAAATAATGAAATATCAAAATTTACTTGTATCTTGAAGGGGGTTGCATGGCCTCCTGATGAAGATGTGTCTCCTGTGGCATCCACCAAATGATCTATGCAAATTTGTACATCATTTCATTCCTTTGTCGCACAAGGGATTCCTCAAGAAGCGGTTTAAAAGGATCTCTTAATCCATCATCTTTCTTCTCATCCCCCATGATTTTTTATCAAACTCAACATGGACGATATTGCAAGGGCTCAACTGGTTCAATTCCCAACTTCTTATACCCACATCTTGTCAAGGACATGTACAAAGAAAAAAAAATGAAGAGAAGACTTCTCTGATACCACTGATTTAGATTTATGAGTGGAATGAAATGAATAATAGATTGAATACAATAACACATAGATACATATAACAACAATAGATATCCAATGAAAAATTACTTCTATTGAATAAAGAAAATAGGCTAAAACTGTAAAACTGCAGAACTAAAACAACTTGCTCGAATGGTAGTAGCTATCTCTGAGAAGAGATGTGGCTTATACGTGTATCTGTCTGAACTAAATGATTTCAATGAGGCTTGAAAGTCCTTTTTAACATTACTCATGAATACCAAAACCCTTTACATCCAAAAACCTAACCCTAGGAGATGAGACGCCAAAATTTATGTGGGCCTCGATGGGTAAGTTGGTACCTCAACTTCATGGGGTTGTAGCTTTTGCATATGACCTTTGTTTGAGGTGTGTGATAGCTTGTTAGAAATTTCTTTTCGAGAACTACACATTATGTATTCAAACTCTAACTAAGTATATATTTTGACTGTGGTAAGAAAAAAAAAACACTGTTTAGGGCCCCAAAATGGCCTTGGAAGTACAAAAAGATGTACTGACATGAAAACTTCCAAAATAACCCAGTTGGAATAGGTGGGTGACCACCAATATCCAACTAGATGTTGTGTAGGGATTTGGGACAACCTTGGAAGTGGAGAACCAAAAAATTACAAAGAAATGCCATCATTACAAGAAATGTGCTAAACTAAAAACTGTCAAGATGATCTAGTTGGAATGGATGTGTGGCCACCAATATCCACCTAGATTAGTGGCCCTCCTTCTAGAGCCATTTCTGTTGATGGGTCAAAATGACCCGTTCAATCAGTTGAGGGAAAATGCCTGATAGTGAGTCATAACTAGACCCACTCTCATTTAGAGTAGCGCTTCTGACCAGATTATGGTCTGGTTATGAACTAACTAAAATACTAACTAAAATGCTAACTAAAATACTAACTAAAATTCCAACTAAATTATGAACCTGAGAACCAAAGGTTCTTAGATGAATTAAAAAAGAATAAAAAATAAATAAGTAAGTACATATAACTAACATTAGAATAAGAAATATGATTATTATTCTAAGATGCAATCTCTAAACTAATACTATTTAAATTAACCTATCATGATCAGGAAAAACTAACAAAATAAATGAATACAGTGAATAATGTGCATAGCACGAGTAAAATAAATTCCTGACACAAGTGATACATGAATTTGACAACATAATCTATTAGAACAAAAGAATTGATAAACTTAACGACATTATACTATTACTTTAATCATCCTGAAAAACCATGATAGTTTTAAAATGAAAACATTAATGTAGAAGTAATTCATCAACTAATATTCACAGGCTACAAATTGAGAGATGCATAAACATAAAAATCTCATTCACACATATCAATACCATCATCTTCCAATTTAGAATGTCTCTTGGATTCAAATTAACTTGCAACAAAAATATTGTCTTGCTAGCTTCAAAAAACACAAGCCCTTTCAAATGGGCATCACTCCCTTTATATAGTGAGGAGTGAAGCTTTACAATCGTTTTTCTTGGTAATCATAGAAATTTGAGCCATTTCACAAAAAAGACTCTTCATTTTCTAGAAAAGATTACAATATCATAAGAAAAAAACATTTGGAGGGAAATGAAGAATTTTGTAATCATGACGTATTTTGCTCCTATTGTTGTTCTTGGTATTCCTTCCAAGTGGAGTAGTCATTTAAAATTCTCTCGATATTGCTCGATTGCAATCTCTCTACAACTAATTCTTTGTTATAGAATTTTTCTGACACTTCTTGATATAACTTCTCTATCGTGGATTTTACAAAGGATTGAATCTTATGGGTGAGCCAGGTAGGAAACAACACATGTTATTCAATTGATTTTTCACCAAATACCATCAAATCTTGAATTCTTTTCTGAATGGATTTCTCTTGATCTTCCACCTCAACTGCCCTGGTGCTGACATAAGTCATTTCATCTATAGACTATAATGGTTGTACCCCTTCCTCTGCGATGATATAATTAGCATATTTCCATAGTTGTGCACATGTGTCAGCAACCACCCCTTGGGTGGAATAGACACTCATGAAGAGAGCTTTGCTGATGTCAAAAATCATTCGATACCTGAGTCTTTGTCTTTTTGAGTACAATGGCAGGGAGGTAGGTGTAGGTTGAATCTTGTCTTGCCAATTTACCATCTCCTCAAAAGCCTCTCTAGATTCCTAATATCTTCCTTGAGTCTCAATCAGAGTATTATGCGGATTAATTTGTTCTTACCTCTCTTTCGGTATGTTAATCAAAAGACTAATAAGTTCATTCTTTTCCTTCGATAGATCTTCACTGATAGCCAGTGCTTGTGCTTTGATGGAGTCCAAGGTACATGTCGAGGCTTTAGTCTTTTCTAGAGTGACATTAATTTTTTTTTTTCCACTTCCAACTCATTAATGTGGGTGTCCCGTAGGATTTTCATCATCTTTTCATCCTCTTCATTCAACTGGTATCTTTGTTCATGTAGGGCACCATTGATATTACCTAAGATTATACTTTCAACTAAGCCGATAGCCTCTTATACATCTATTGTGATTTGGTATTTTACACATTTAAACTCCATTTCCAACTCTATTACTCAGGTCTTGGCAATGTTCAGGGCATTAGTTACTTCCATAACAGAGAAGGCATTTAATCTTGCGAAGGTGTTGAGAGTTGAAGCCGCTTGAACGACATTCTCTTCTGGATTAGGGCTGGCATTCCGTTACAAAATCCTTCTTGAATGTGACTTATATTTGGAGTCTTCTCCTCTTTTTCTTTTCGTTGATCTCTTCTCGATGCTTCTAGTTATGTTGTTGAAATAGTAGTCTCTAATGGTGACTATCGATCCTTCGAAATTGAGATATTGAGAAGAGAGGGAGGAATCCCCTAGTATGGAGCTTATGGGGGTATACTGTAGAGAAGGTATATTCACAATGCCTAGGGTTGGTGTTGAAGGAGTTCTTGGGGTTTGGTTTAAATTCTACTTTAAAAGATCATTAACTTTTCTCTTTGATTTAGCCTCGTCAACCAATCTCTTTGCCTCTGCCTCTTCACCTAGTTTCCTAGCTTGCGCTTCATTAGCTAGCATCTTGGCTTCCTATTCCTTTGCCAAATTTTTAGTTTCTTCTTATTCCTTCTTCTACAAATCTTCCTGATGTGCCACACACTCATGTTCCAACCTGATCTTTTCCTCAGTCTGTCTTCTTTGATAATCTTTCTCCTCTTGGATCCTTTTCTGCTCGAGGTTCTTTTCTTTTTAGGTCTTCTCCTATTCTTTGGAATTACAGGTATATTTCTCTTGCTGACACAACTTCTGGAATTGAGCTAAAATATCCATCTTGAATTCTTCTTGTTTGAGATCAATTTCTCATTTTTCCGCGTCATGGGGCAGCTGGTACAAGACTTCATCGTACGAGAGTACCCCTTTAAATTTATCCTCTTCAAAATCAACAATGTGAATATTTGGATGAGTTAGGCCAACATACGTGACATGACTAATAATCATATCATGAGGATCATGGCCTTTAGTCTCACCCAAGAAAAGGATTAACTCATGTAAGGTCTCATCCTCCTTCCTTGCGTGTTGATAATTGGAGATGGTATAACTTCCAATGTGGAGAGGAAATATTGGCCACAATCTTTTACTTCTGGTTTGCAACAATGTGGTGACTCTGGACCTCATCATTTGATATGTTATTTCCCTCATTAGTAGTTTCTCCAGGATGAAATATGGTAAGAGATGTGGGGCCCCTATGGTTCCATAAACCCTGATGAATTAATAGTACTTGTAGAAAAACTAATCAACCACCCCTTTCATCCCATTTATATCCTCAAAGGATATCCTATGTCTGGGGAAGCCGAAAAGTACGAAGTGTAGAGGGGAAAGGAATAAATTACAAATCTCATAAAAAAAAATATTTGAAATTTACGCTCCATAATTGGGAGCAATAAACATTAATGGGGGGCTAGCTTCGGTTCCAATTCCATCCTAGTTTGGGAAAATTTACTAAGGGAAAAATGGCATCTATCATATAAGCATACATATAAAAACATGGATTCTTCATACCTGGGATATTCTTTGCGTGAAAACATATGTTAAAGGCTAGGATATCCGCCCAGTTGAAGATCTATCTCATTCTAACAACGATGTTTGCCAAAGGTAACCAGTCAATTTGGAAGTGTGTACTTTTTTATTCCTTGTATAAATAGTAGAGAATGGACACCAAAAAATTGTATGGAGTTTTAAGCCTGTGGGTGGGGACCACTTTATGACCTTGCTTAAGGGTTTCATCCTCATTCACCAACCAATGTTTCATTTTTTTTATCAGTCCTTTGCTGGCCTGGGTGAATCCTTTTAGGAAAGGTTCATTCAAGGAGTAAGTAGGAGCGGAAAGGTGATATCTGGAGCTAATATCCTCTAGTCTGAGGGAAGATACTCATGTTCCTTTCTTGCTTATGACGTTTTCTGTGGAAGTGTCAAATTTCCTGATACACCAATGTGTTGCCTCGTTGTATGGGAATAGTTTTGGCCTTGAAGCTACCCAATGAATACCACTTTTCACGATATTCTGGTACACCTCTATAAATTTGTCGTCTTGAGGAAAATCTATGGATTCAAATATTTTGTAGATCCATTCAAATTCGGGGCAATGGTCCTCACTAGTAAGAGGAATAGTGTCATTCACTGGAGTTTTGGCCGATCAAGATAATGATTCGGTGCCTGCAGCACCATGGAAGTACACCGAGCTCCTAGATATTTTGGGGTTCTGGCTCTCCATGAAGAATGACTAAATTAACCTACAATAACACGTTAAAAGGAAAATCATCTTATCTTAAGAATAACACATTAGTTGTAATAATGAAAAACTAGTTAAGTGATAGAAAACAAAAGGTTATCGGTAAATAAGTAGTTGTAGTAACAGAGAAGGAAATCTCAGTAAGCAAGGGAGTTTAGACGAAAATCAAACTTTGCGGACTGAGTTTCGAAAACTTACAGTGCAAGTTGTGTTCTGAAAGGGTGTTTTTTATAACTCATAATGCACATCCAACTAGCACGAGTATGCCATAACTCAGGTGTGTACGAGGATCTTTCCAAATCCAATCTTAACTTTTCCCATTAATGAGCATCATTTTCATAATTTAAAGCTTATTAAGTGGGATAGGTGCATTGATTAAAACATTGGGGGAAGTGCTAAACCAAATCCTCAAATAAGATTGTTATCGGGGTCGAGATTTCAGAATATGAGAGATAATGGTTTTTTTGAACTCCGAAGGGAAAGGTATCAAAGGAATATTCCCTTGTATGTGGACTAATGGGTATGCCAGGCACGTCAATAAATGAATAGTGATACAAGAAGAGGTGGGACCTGTTGGGGTGTTGGCATCAATATGAGTCAGGATGAGGGAGAAACAAAAAATCAAGGCGAAGGTATCGAAAATATATTTGTTTCTTAGAAAGGCGCGCTAAACTATGGGTTTTACAAGATTTCAAGAATTGGCTATCGACGATTGAAACATACGGAAATTTTGAGCTCCGATGAAAATGGTATCAAAGAATATTATTTTGTCTTAGGAGAAAGTGTGGGATACGCGCGAGAAGTTCAAGAGGCCATTAGAGTTTTCTTTTCCGAGAGCGATGAGATGATGTTTAAAAGGGCTCCAAATGAGGATGGTATTGAAGGTAATATTTATTTGATACCTTAGAAACACTTTTATGTACCAAAAGCAATAAAAACAACTTATTTGGGGAATCAATAAAATGGACAATCAACAATCCAATCTTGGGATGCCACTTGGGGAAGTGGTCATTTGATAGGTCAGCACGAAATTTGGGGCTCCGCTAAAGAAAACAGTGTAAGATCTAGAGTGATCGGAGTGCGAAGATCAGAGTTTGAGATAATGCGTAAAAAGGGAATCTGACAAACGCGATCCCAAAATAGATTTGAGTTGAGCTTGGGTTGTCTTAGAGAAGTAAGGATGCAGGTCTTGTGGGGTAAAATAAAGGCGCAAAAGAAAAAAGAGAAAATATTTTTGGGGCTCCATAAAATTTAGAAAGATGAGGGTATTATTGTGGAATTCCCCACAACACAACCCCTTAAGCAGTTACACAATAATTTCAATTTTATTTAATAACAAAAACATTTACATTACCTTTTATAGAAAAGGTTCATCATTTCCAAAATCTACACATAACTAGTCTGTCCATAGTCTTTTATAAAAATATAGTTATATTTATAGGATGGGATAAACATGGGTATTGCATTTACCATTTATCTATTTATGAAATGGAACGTCAATTGAGTCACCCTTGAACATGTCACATGTTTCAATCATCATATTACAACTTGGTTTTATCTTTTCTATGAGTCATCCCAGTAATATGATTCATAGATAATCCTCTCGTTGGTCACTCTTCCAATCATATGGATAGAGCTTCAATGCCTCCTATGTTGTTACACTATATTCATCTAGTTCTTGTGTCTTTCTTCCAAGTCACCATTGTGTTAGGATATATGTTCAAGGGAATTTTAATCCTAAGTCTTCCACCTCCTGTTTTGTTGAATTTATGAGTCGACCATCCCTCTGTCAGTTGTACTTGGTGATACTCTCTCTTCATATCATCTCTTAGCGTATGTTTCATTTCAATTGATGGGGGATACATTAAGTCTCTCCTTCGATGGATCTCTTCCTATCAACGTTAGCATATTATCTAGGAGAGGGGTCTAGAAACCAACTAGTACCTTGGAGGTTGTATTCTTGTTGTGACTATTACAACAACCTCCCTCCATTATTCATTTTCTTTAATAAATATAATGGGGGCATTTTTTAAATTTTTGACTTTATCATAAGATGGTCCTTTAAAATTCAAGTTTCTTTATTTTAAAGACCTACAAATAAAGGATAAGCCATTTCATCATCATAATAAAATAAATTAGTGCATTTTGTACTAATCTTACTCATTTAATTACCCAAAAATCAAAATGGTAGATGATAGTTTAATAAATACTGTTGAAATCAACAATTACAAGATTTGATGTAATCTTGTAATTGCTAATAAAATCATATTTTTGAGCTTCAAACAAGTTTTCTTCGTGTTTTTTTCTTTACCTTACAAAGTCTTGTTTTGATGATAGGGTTTTGAGGAAGCTATTCAATTCTTACACAAGGTTTCAATCCATCAAAATCCGATGAAGTTTAAGGACCTATTGCAAAAGGATATTTTCATGAGAAAAATTTAACATTTGATGTGGAATTGGTATTTTTGTTTGTTAAGATAGACATTAAAATGTAAATAGTTAAGTTATTATGATTTATATCGTTGATATGATTTCCTTTGCTATAATAACCCTACCTACATCCAATATGATTACTCTTTCCATCGCAAAGACTTAATACCCTTCACCTACACTCTTAACTCATGTCGTGGCCTCTAATTTGAAATTGTTCATCAACTTCCCATGAACTATTGAGTACACTTAGATAAAAATTATCTCATATCCCAATACCTTAATTATTTACACCATGAAATCAATGATAATTATTAGAGGTAGACACTTCCAAGTGTAACAGGTTTATGTGAGACAAAGGAATCAAAATTGTTAGATGGAAGAAAGGAAATTTCGGTATAGAGCTAATAGAATTTTGAATTAGGTACCATAAAGGGTCACGATGAAGAATGGAATTCAGATTAAACCCTGTGGAGCAAAATTAATTGAAATTCATTCTAAGTGTAATGAAATCCTTGATAATATAGGTTGTAGGAAAATCTTTGAAAATTTTACTAGGCACATAGAGGACATGACAAAATCTTTTGCTCAGACCTTCGATGGTGAATGTGCACAAGTAGGGAACTTGACCATCCATCTCTTGGAAAAATATTTATCTAAAATGCTAAAACTTACTCAAAAAAGTGATAAATGGTTTAAGAAAACATCCATTAACTTGAGATCCTGGACTCAATTCCTCATAAGAAATAGACAAAAACTTAATTGGGTTACAAGGGTACCTAGAGTTTGGTTGAAGGATCCATGGAAAGACCTAGCTTTTCTAATTCAGAAATATGTAACATGTGAGGGATGATTTAGCTTGATTTTCCTTTACCATATTATAATTTAAATGCATCTCAAAGGAGAGAATCTTCTAAATATGCCTTACTGCTTGCTAAAATATCTAACTTATATGTCAAAGGCTATCCAAAATCATAATAATGTACCTTTATCATCATGGTATGGTTAAAATTATTGTCAAGTTTCATTTTCATAAACGAGGAATTGAATGGGATAAATTCCTAATGGATAATGGTTTTGAAGGTAAAAATACCACAGGAGTTGTTGCAGGGAGATTTCTTCAAGACACTATAGAGATCAATTCGGAAAATACAATTGAAAAGATAATGGATCATACACTTGAAGATGTAGAGGATGTCCAACAAATTATTTTAAAACAATGGTTGAATATATCGCTCACGATCGAATTAGTAATATTAGGAAAGAAAATATTTTGTAATAAATGAAAAGAGTAATCTTAGAATAGTTAGTTATCTATTAAAAGTATCATAAATAGTTAGAAATAGAAAGAACATGAGGAGGAATTGGAACAGCTAAGGGGCACATTTCTCTTTCCTGGTACTTTTGGATTCTCTATGGAAAAGGGATCAATATTTGAAACTAGATTTGATATTTCCATTCAAGACTTTTTTTTATATATCTGATCTCTCTTGCTTTTTTTTTTAAACTCAGATTGGAATTTGGTATTTCTATTAGTTTTAATCTAATCCTTTTCAAAATTCTAGTTCAATGGCATTACATTTCTATTAAATGTTGATTATCTTTTTTCATTCAATCATCATGAAATTACTTTTGTGATTATTACATTGTGCTAAATTAAATATATGTTAAGAAAAAAAACATCATTTCCATTAAGGATTATTTTTATGATTTGTGAAAATTGTTGCATGCACTTTAATAGATGAACATTCCTTAATATTTCTTTCCGGGAGGTTTGTCATCTATCTTTCCTTATTTTTCTTAATACTTGTTTCTTATTAGCCAAAAAAAATAGCATTTCAGTGAGATAATTTCTTGCAGGTTGTGAATGAACTGATATAACTTTGGAAAATAGTTTACTAGACTATTGTCTCAAAATCATATGTTTTCAAAATTTTTTAATTATCTCTTTAGCTATCGGGGAAGTGTAGATGTAAAAATTACTACCTATTTTTAGTATCAATTGTTAGTGTATTCAAAGTATTCTTAAGATGACAAATTCTTTCTAAGTCTTGAGAATCTATCCTTATTTTCTACACACTTCTAGCATTGCTCTCATTTGAGATAGGAATAGTGAATTAGTCTCCTTTTCCTTTTTCTAAACCTATACTAAGTTATATTAAATATTAAATGATAAAGTATCTTTTTAAAAGAGAAAACATTTTGAGTGGAAAAATGATCCTACATATCGATTAGAAAATACCATCTCAAATGAAAAAGATTCTAAGTGTGGCTCGTGATTGGGTAGTTATCGCTTGTTGTAGGAGGAAATTTTCTCTCCTATCAACAAGTCCTCATTGGCATCTCTCCTTGAAATTGATAGTGGGTTTTCATAATTGAATCTCGATTGATTGATTCTACAAGTGTTCAACATCAAATTCTCTATTCACACTTTCTATATTGTACTAGGTACCTTGGGGTCCATCTTCCTCATCGATGGGTTCCCTTGCATACATTAACATTATACATCAATGACCAGTAGTCAAACAATTTCGACCATGCTCAAAATCAGCTCATATATTTACATGATGTAAATTATTACCATCTGGGTTTGGGACAAATACCTTGGGATTGGGGCCACATCATTCCTTTACAACATCCCCTACCAATTTATGATGGAGTATATTACTTGTATATGAGTACTTTGAATACTTTGAGGGAACTTTCTCCAGTTCTCGTTGTCTTCTTGAAGTATATATATTGTGACATAGATCCACATTGTATATGATTTTGGCTGTGATATTATTAATGGCATGGATCCATAGTGTATTCTTTTATGGCCATGATATCACATTTCATTTCATGGATCCACAGTGTATTATTTGGAAGCCATGCTTTTTTTCTCTTTTGAGCATGGGTATGGCAACCTCGAGTATGATCTATATATGTCAATTTGATTTTTGGTTGCAGGTACTCACTGGTTCCTTGATCTTTGAGATCCTTCCTTATGCCACTCATCACCATGAAGTTTTGTAATGTATTTCAACCATCATTTTCTCTTCCAACCTCATACATTAGGGGAATCTATTATACTTGTATTTTCCACCATAGGTTTTGAAAGCATGTTACTAGATGTTATAAGGATATAATTACATAATTGAGTAAAATAGTCATAATTATTTCACAATGAAATAATTATTTTGTCACAATTTCATAATTATATGAAATAAAAATTATTTCATAATTGAGAAAAAACTCACAATTAAAAAGAAAGTTCATAGTGAGATGGAAAAATCTCATAATTGAGCATGGAACTTAAGAAAAGGCTCATAATAGGTCGACAAAATCTCATAATTAAGCATGAAATTTGTGCATGACTTGTAATTTCTTAGTTCACATGCCATCAAGCATATCTATGATTTGTAATTGTTTAGTTCACATGTTGTTACAAGGAAAATCACTCTATGGCATGGGGTAAACCACAACATATGGAATGACTGCATAAATCGACTCTAATCCCAAGTATGCTATATAAATGAGAATTCTAAGAAGACAATAAAAAGATACTACCTCATTCGGACGTTCGATGAAGACCATCGTTGAGCACGCAACTCAGAGCTTTATACCTGCAACTTGTCCTCAACAACCAAGATACACAACTTTATGGTGATAATATATAAAGTTATCACATACAACAACATAATCCATTAACATTCATAACAAATACGCCCATGGAATAATAATTCAAATATTTTCAAGACATCAATTGGATGAGAAAAGAGTATTTATATTAAAATATGATCAACAAAAGAATACAAGTGACAAACTTCTGTGTTGGCACGTCTTATAACCAATAAACTAAGTCCCTTCTAGCTGGGCCTCCACCACTTCAATCCTCCAACAAAGGCAAGCTCATATAAGAGAGACAATGAGGTTCTCCATCAAAGAGGGAAGATCTTGGGGGTTGAACTATGTGTTTAGACTTTAAAGGACAAAGGGATGCAGACTCAATGTGAAGTGAAAATTTTTCTAGAGTATCTTTGCTCTCAAAAGTTGAATTCTCTCCCCCTTCCATGGTTTGGATATGACCCATTTTATAGCCTTCAAATGGAACTGAAGGGCCGAGTCAGAAATTTTCTAGTATATGGAAGGTCAAGGATCATGGATCTCGTGACGTGACATGGAAACCCAACACAATTTTTAGTTTTGAGCACCAAACTCGATGTACGCGGATTGTAGTGGTGAAACCTACGTATACGCATGTTGTCTAACTTGTAGGGCGAATATATGTGGAAAAATATGATTTTTTGGTTCTGGGAAGTGCAAAAGAGGACTTCAAGTCTGCATAGGGAAATGGAAAGGCCTTCTGAGCAAGTTTCATGGGGTGAGGCGAAACTTTCGATAACACATGACATCAATCTATCCATGACTTGCAACCATCTAATTCGTATGTCATGAATCCTATCTCCGATCTATTCTAAATTCATATAAGAAGAGGCCAAATCAAGGAGATGTGGAGGCTAGAGTTTGAGAGTGGTTATTCTAGAAAAATAGAGAGAGAAGATCAAGTGGCCAAGGAGGAGAATTGGGAACCTAAAACTAGGAGGAATGCATCAAGACTCAAGGTAAAGTAATATTGTTGTACTTATCCATTTCATATTGATATACATCATTGGTTATCCCCTTTCAAATTGTTCATGTTCAATTATATATGTTAGATATGATTTATTCTCTCATATATCAAGTTAGATCCAATCTAGATCTAGGATTCTAATGCTAAAAATAATAGTTGGAAGACATTGTTTTGTCACTTGTGTGCAAGTAGCGGGTTCAAGGAGTTTGGAGTTGGATATTTAGGACTACACCAAACAAGGATATGTAAGGACAAATTTCAGGAAAAGTCATGCCATTTTTTGGCGCAGGCCAATTTTGGGTAAAAGTGAAGAATTTTTGAAGAGATTAAAGGAGCACTGGAAAACAGGGGAGCGCGTTGGAAAAAGAAGAAAAGAAGCACCAGAAATAAGGGAAAAACTGTGCCGAGAAAAGAAGTTAGAAAGTGGAAAAAAGGTTGTGGAGCAGTTGAAAAGTGGACAAGCACTGACTTGGAGCAGCAGTTGGATCGAGGACCATCCATGAACGAGTCAACTGGAAAGTGGAAAAACCTAATCCTGTTAGGGTTAGGGTTTTTTAAGGGTGTTGTCCCAGTTTTTATATAAGTAGAATGTATTAGGACTGTAGAAGGTTGATCAATCGATTGATGACACTATGTGGTTGGTTCAACTATTATTTGTTAGGGTTTTGATGATATATTCTCATTGTAAGTGAGAACTATTTAGATCTGTGGAGATTGGATGTAATGAAGGAAGGATTAAATAGTGCGCAACACTACATTTTGCATGATAGATGAATAAAGAGTCGAAGCGACAAATATTTGTGGGCGTAGCCCTAGGGGTGGTCAACCATGGTATATCTATGTTTTATGTCACTGTATGGAGTGTTTATGGTTGCATTTACTTTGATAAGTTTTTATGATGAATATGTTGCTTGTTAAAGGAATGAACACTGCGTAATAAGGTTAAGATAATGGCATATGCAGAAAAACATGGAATGAATGAATATTATAGCTAATAATTAGATCATAAGATTTTGTTACTATATATCAATATTTGTCTTTGATCAAATGCGGCTATTGTAAAATCCCTCGACTGAACCCAATTGTAAATGTAATGTAAGTGTACTTAAGCTGGTGAGTTGTTTTGAGATCATTTTGTAATGCACCTTTCATGGCATAGTGTGTGCATGTACTACGCAGTAAAATGATGTAGTGTGMACATTCTCGGATACCGCACACAGTAACTAAAGTGCATGTAGTATGGAGGTCAACGAGCCTTGTATATATGATATGTGTTATAGGCTGGTGAGCCAGTTATTATAAGYTGGGATGCTTATGTTTTGGAATTAGGCCAGAGCGCCTAGATGTTAAAGGCCAGTGTGCYTATTTTGTATATGTCTCATGATTAATATAAAATACATCGTTGTGTGCAGGTCAACCACGATAAAAGAGATGGGCGACTGAACTCCACCAATTAGGGAAAGGGAGGACCAAAATTTAAGGGAAAGGGCTAAGCTAGAGAGATTAAGCCAAAAAGGAATATTATATTAATATTTCTTAAAACATAAAGTATGGATAATTCTTTTATCCTAAGTTCTAAAGTTGGGGACGTTACAATATGGTACAGGTTGTCAGGCCCATGGGAAATTGAAGAGGTGGGTTGTCAGGCCCGTGAGCAATTATTTGAGCGAGAGAATTGCTAGGAATTGATTTCCTGAAGGTGCTAAACTACAGCTACAGTGCTATGAGACTTCTTGTCCGGATTATTGTTGAAGCCCTGGAAGGGAAGTGGGGCAGTCGAAGGATTGTTGAGCAGAGAAGGGGCACACTTCCTTGGGTGGGACAGGCATGTGGGGAATGAGAGGCTATAGGCTGTTAGTTGAGTAAGCACCTGAGATGGATTCTTTCCTGTTGTCTATGAGCCTTTAGCCTGGTTAGGAATCCCTTTACCTGGGTGGAGTTTAGTCCCAACTTGGGGGTGACTCATTGTTGAGAGTGATGAACAATGTAGTCTAAGGCTAGGAGGTTCGTGGACGGTTTGCACGTAGTTGGTGACAATATTTCCAAGATAAGTACCAATCATGTGATAAATTTACATGCTACATTGTTATTTACGTGCTTATGTTACTATTTATAATATGTGTGATTATAATTGTTTGTATGTTTATGGGAATTTCCCTGTATATGCTGCATGTTTGTGTTTACTATTATTTTAGTATGAAATTGTATATTTACATAATATAATTGTTTGTTTACGTTTATATGTAGATCTTCCACAAGAGTGTTGTATGTATATGTTATAATTGCATGCAGTTTTGAAGAGAAAACTTATGTGGCATAACTCAATTGAATACTGGGTATGTTACAGTATGTTCCATAGTGAGAGAACGAAAGTGTTCCCTCATGTAGCGTGGCCCAGCCATGGGTGGTCGGGGACGTTACAATATGGTATCAGAGCTTTAGTTCCAACACTGAGCCTAGATGGGCCAGAAAGGTTTAGTTGAAGTGAATATTCACAGAAGATTAATTTCAAAGTGACCATATTTCAAAGTCATAGAGTGTCCATGGAAAATTTTGGCACCACGTGGAAAATGTTGGCGTGCAGGTGTGCATGTTAAATTGTGGCGCCGCGTGGAAGAATATTGTGTGCGGATGCACAAGATGAATTTAGCATTGCGTAATGAGCACACACATAGTAATGTGCACATGGTGTGCATAACATTGAAAAACACAGAGGAGTTTGGTTGGTGCATGCACAATATGAGTATAAGTTATTTCACGACAGTGTAGTCAATGGTGCACACAGATTATTGTGCACGGTGGGGGCATATTGAACTTCGACATGGTGTAATGCATAGGGCGAAATGAATGTGGAATATCATTGCACGATACCAAAACTGTGTGCAGTGGATATTGGTGCACAACGCAAAAGTAGTGTGCGCAAGTTATTAGCGCGACAGAGAAGAAATGCATAGTGGATATAGGTGCGTGGAAGCACGATTTACCTTGTGGTGTTGTTGTGCACGATAAATATGGTACAGGTTGATTTTTTGTGTGTGCAAATTCGTTTGGAAGGAGATGAGTCTAAGTTTAATAGAAAATTTTCATGGTATTAGAGGAAAAAGAAACACACAACTGCATCAGAGAAGTATTTAAAATGAATTCAGAATTGGTTTGAGAAGAAATAAATATAGTCTAGGTTGCTAAGCCGAGACCATATTAGAAATGAATTCTGAGTTTTATATTCCTCCGATTCAGACAGATGGAAGTGAAATATAAGCTTACAAGAAAAGCATACTATGAAAGAAAACAAGACTCATATCACCACCAGTTAGAATCTTGTAATGAACAGTCCAAAATCCGCTTCTGCATTTATATAATCATTTTAATTCGAAAGTTACAAAAAGGGAATGATTTAAAATAACAGTTATCCTATGGTAAAGGGACCATTTAAGAACATGCCTATCATCTCTGGGGCCCCTTACCTCTGCTACCATCTGACCAAAAATTTCTGAAATGTACTTTTATTTGAGGACTCATTTCAGCGTAGCGATCTCCACCTTTAAAGTATCTAACCAAACCGATTGATCCTCTCTAGCACTTTTAGTTGTTTCAGCTATGGTTTGTTTCTTCTGTCGCTTGCTCTATTTCTTCTTAATGAATCCTCTGTTGATGACTAGATCCCTCATAATAAGATTCAACTTGACTTCCATTTTCGAGTCTGTGGCAAGTTCTAGTGAAATTTAGTCACTATTATCTACACAATTACCTTATCCTTCTTGCCCGAAGGAAAATCTACCATGTTTCCAGAAGAACCAGTCTCATTGAATGTAGTGTTGTCCATGTACCTCAATTTCGTGGACACCGAAATGCTCTTATAGAGACTAGAAGGTCGAGCAAATTTGGAGATTACTCTGTCTATGGATAAGATGATGCCTCCATACTTGAGAATTGGTATTTATAGAGTCCCAATCATGAATGACAGACATAATTACGTACAAATATGTTGGTTTGTCATGCGCGGTTAATCCATTTCAAATTATTATATTTTGAGTTTGTTATATGGCATCGTTCACTTGACATCATACGACTGTGAAGTATCGAATGAGTGAAACAATGTGATATGACTAGTTGTCGCCCATCCCACGAGTGGCAGTTTTGACATATTAAATCATGTGACATCAGGACTTTGGAAAAAATGGTTTCGACAAACTTCCTTTCACCCCAATGTATCTCAAGACTTGGGTCTTATCTAAAAATTATCATGGTGATAACACTAGGAAATCAGAAGAGATAATTCTGATGTATATATTGAACAAAAAAGGTTCATATTTTTCATGAATTGTTGAATTAGTTAGCCTAATAAATTTTGATGGTTGCACATTTTGCAAAATTAACAACAACTAGATTAGATTAGATCAGTACAGAGTCCATAGGAATGGAAGAGGCACAGGGGAATTGTAGTTTGCAAGATGAGAGCAGAGGGATGGACGTCCATTTGGGCATTGAAGGAACAAACTCCAATAGACATGGAGAAGAAAGGAATGAAAACATGAATATGGCAGAGACCATTAAAAATTTGCAGAAGGATGTCCAAAGCCATAAGGATGATAATGAAAGGCTTATGAGAGCCAAGGAGTAGTAGGATGACTTCAACATGAAGTTATTAGAGGGCTTGAACAGAATAGAAAATAAATTGGACAAGGAGAGTGGCTTAAGAAAATCTGGAAGTCATAAGCCTTCAGATGAGAAAAGAAAAGAAAGAAGTGTTATCAGACACCACTGTCACTCCCCAAGGCATTCCAACAAGAGAGCAGGCAACAACTCAAGTGCATCCCCTGTCAAAAGGCATAAGAGGTCTGGGGTGGATGAGTTACGAGGAGAAATGAACAAAATCAAACCTCCTGCATTTGATGGTGAGCACAAGAAGGATGAAGATGGAGAAACATGGTTGTTAGGCATGAGAAAGTATTTTCAATTGCATAATTATTCTTCTCATGCAGAAGGTAGAATTTCTATCTATCAACTCAAGAGAAAGGCCTCCATGTGGTGGGATCAACTTGTGCAGGTGCAACACATTAAAGAGAAAAGTGTTGCTTGGAGGGAATTCAATAAGTATTTCGAGAAGAAATACATGACTAAGAGATACTATGACAAGAAATTGAAAGAGTTCTGTGAACTCAAGCTTGGAAGTATGACCATAGATGAATATGAGAGAAGGTTTCTAGAACTGCTGAAGTATGTCTCTTTCATGAAGGATGAGACAGTCAAAATTAAAATGTATTTGAGTGGATTGTCATCATTCATCAGTGAAAAAATATAGTATGATGAACCCAAGACATTGGAAGAGACCATAAGGCGAGATAAATGCCTATATGATCAACAGAAAGCAAGGCCAGCTTTCCAAAAGGCTTGGAAAGACACAAATAAATTCAATATGGATCAGAGAAAGAAGGGAGATAAGTCACCATTCTTCATAAATAATCCACAGGGACAACAAATGCCTAAAGGACCCAGAACGATTGACACAGGGAGTCAAAGGCCAAGGCAACCACCTATGCAATGTTGAGGTTGTAAAGGAGATCATATGTTCAGAGATTGTCCTCACGGAAGTGAAAAAAGAAGGACTGTTCATAATGTACAACAAGCTGAAATAGAGGAGGACATGGGAAAAAATGTGCCAAGGATCTATGTAGCCCTGGACAACAAGCAAGCAGAGTATCAGTCCCACATGAATGAAGTGGAAGGTATGATAAACAACCAAACCATTGCTATTTTAATTGATTCGGGAGCTAGTCATAGTTACATAGATCTTAAGATGGTGGAAAGTTTCCATTTTCCAAGAAGAAAGCATGGGAAATATTGGTTGGTGCAGCTGGCTACATGAGCCAGAAGAAAATTTAATGAGATGGTTAAGTCATGCCTCATGGACATGAATGGACTGAACACCAAGGCAGATTTGAACATCTTGCCTTTAGGTTCCTATGACTATCTAATTGGGATGGATTTGTTGGAACAACATCATGCTCTCTTAGAATGTCACAACAAAGCATTTACTTGCTTGGATGAGGAAGGGAAACTAAGGAAAGTGTAGGGAATTCCCAGGGCAGTAACTATTAGCGGCCAAAATAAATGGGTTTTTGAGAGAATTTTTATCTCTCTCTTTTTCTTTGTTTCATTGATTTTCTTTCTTTGCCTTTGGCGAGTGTCTTAACCTCTAGGTTCCTCATCAAGCTCTTGTTGATCATCTTATTCCAGAAACGCTTTAGCTTTTCCCTCATGACTTGCAATATAAAAATGCAAACAAAATAATAAACTCCTTTGTAGATTTTTTGAAATATAAAACATTTCTATTTTATTTCAAAAAAGCTTATATTATATATGTGCATACAAGTGAACTGATTTTTTTTTAGTTCTAAGCCATTCTATGAATCAAAGCTTATTGACTAAATCACTTAAACATGCCACATTCCAAGTCTTACCTACATGTGCTAGTTGTGCATGCAATTTCAAAGCTATGAGTCAAACTGCAATTTAATCTTCAGGTCGATACATCTCAAATGCAGCTGTCAAAAGCCCGCAGGCTGCCAAGTGTTCGATGATATAACTGCCCAAGATTGCATTTTTCACCACCAAACAAACCCTCAAATGCAGAATACAAGTATCCAGGTGTCGATTTTTAAAGCTTCCAGACTCTACAAAAGCAAAATGTTAGATAAATCAAATGCTGAGCATACTTGCCAGGTATCGCCAGTAAGAAGAGGAAAGAATTGACTGTATCTTTTGATTTTGGTTACGTCGCCAAAGGGGAAAAACATTGGGTCGACATTCATATTTGAAACAACAGTATTGTATCAAGTCAACAGATACATTTCTTTTCATAAGCCAAGCACAAGTTCTTAGTCACTTCACTCTACATATCACTCAGCAAATTCCAATCCACATGTTGACATGCAAACACCAAAGCCATATGCCAAGCTAATTGATGATACAGATGCTCAATTTTGCAGGTAGAGAATTCTTGTGCAACAAACTTGGGCAATGAGGACTTGATCTTTGTTCACGATGCTCTTGAGTATGGGGAGTTTCGTTTGTCTATTGCAATTCCAAAGTATGGAATTTTTCAGAACATTTCATCTATGGACGAACTGGCAGCAATGCCAGAATGGACTAAGAATAGGCCCCTACGAATTACAACAGGATTTACCTATCTAGGTTCAAAATTTGTGAAGGATAAGGGACTAAATCATGTCAAGTTTTCAACAGATGATGGAGCATTGCAAGTGGCTCCTGTTATGGGTATAGCCGATGCCATTTTGGACCTTGTGAGTAGTGGAACAACTTTGCATGAAAAAAATCTCAAGGAAATAAAGCGTGGGACTGTTCTAGAGAGCTAGGCTATATTTGTTGCAAGTAAGAGAGATTTACTTCAACGCAAGGGTGTGCTATAGGCTGCACATGAAATGCTCGAAAGGTCGGAAGCCCATTTGAGAGAAATTGGTCAATTTACAGTCACTGCAAACATGAGAGGAAGTTCAACAGAGGAAATGGCAGAACGTGTACTCAAGAAAACTAATTTTCGGGGTTTACAGGGGCCCACTGTGAGTCCTGTCTTTTCCAAGAGAGATGGAGAAGTTAAGCCAGATTATTATGCCATAGTCATATGCATACCCAAAAAACAATTTTATGATTCTATCTGCTAGTTGAGAGAAATTGGAGGAAGTGGAGTTCTTGTTTCTCCATTAACATATATTTTTGATGAAGAACCACCAAGATGGTGCAAACTTCTAGCTCAATTAAAGTTTTGACTACATTTCTATACCTTCTTCTTTTTCTTGTTATAACAAGTCAAGAGCAAGTGTCGAAGTCATTTGTTTAGATTGCTAGATTGCAAATGCATGGCTACAAGGAGAGATCTTCCTGACGGTTCATTGCAGAGAATTGCTGTGAAGGCCTTCAACTGTGTCTTGATAGATGACATTTCCAGTTTACAGTCAAATTCTAAACCTTTTGGCTCAAAGATTGATTTATCCAGTAGTAGACATGGGAGGTCCCTCTTCTGGAAGAAGTTGCAGATACAAATGAAACAGTTTGAGGAAGAGCCTCGATGGCATAGAACATGATTCTTTGACAAGGTTATTAGTGCAGAAGATATTCATTATACGTAGCATTTCCATTCCATCCTCTCGATCGCATGATGGTGATTGTACATAAAATCTAAGATGGTGTTAGTTTAGAATGCCAGCATCAACAGAGAATAAAAGAATTTGTTTCAAATTCTAAAAGAATAGATGGCAGCCATGGAGGCAGAGTATACCCATTTTGAAGATTTTGTTTTGGCCAAAGTAGATCTTTCACCAGCACAAGAGGTGCAGTTACAACCAATTAGCTATTGAAAAGTAGAGCTTTCATCAGCTAATTATCAAATTCTAAAGGCTGGATAGCTGGTGAAACCCCAGACAGGGCAGAGAAGTCATATTTTTGCCCAGATCTAAGTTTTTCTCAACCGAATCTCTTGAAAATGCTTTCTAAAGATAGATATTGAATTTTAATGTCCAATCTAAGATCTACTTTTGATGCAAAGGAGTTAGAGGAGGTGTTCAAGTTGATTTGGCACCTATTTTGGGGGCAATGAATTAGGGTTTATTTCCAAATTTGAAAAATTCGAATTTCATCTTCCTCAAGAGATATCAAACAACCTTGGAAGGCTTATCTGCATAGCACAAAGGTTCTACATGATCTGAAGACCATAGAATGAGGAATTGACCTCATTTTGAGGATCTCTTCCTCTCTTTTTGTAAAATTGTTTTGACTTTCTATATTTAGCATATCTGATCCATTCTTCTAGGATCTGAACTTTTATTGTAAAGCTATAAAGCTGAAGATATCAGATGAACTATAGAGGGGGGGTTCAATCTTGGATACATTTGGCTACTGTAATAGGCTCTTATTTGATAATAGAATCACAGTCTTCTTTTGTCTTCAATATCATAATTGTTCATGCATCTTATCTTTCTGTACTTTACTTCAGTTTGTCTTAGTTTCTAAAGACTGACATCTCTTTATTAAGCTCATAAACTTGAATTGAAGGACTTATTTCTATGTTGTATTGACCCTACACCTAGTTGTATTTGGTTATTAAGATTAGTATTCTTCATCCCCTGTTTAAACTATCTTGTCTGATTATTGATTTCTAAAAGCACTGTCTTATTCAAATGTATGATGAGTTGTCCATTTCATTAGTCATTGAGTTATCCCATTGTTCCAAGCATACCTAAATTTACCATATTCTTGAGTTACCAATCATCTTTGGCCTACAACCCAAAAGAGTTCCTTGGAGTGATAACAATAACCATTAGAGAAATTTCAGCATTGCACTAAAGAAATGTTATAGAAAAGGGTGTCAAATATTTGCAGCTCATATGGAAGAGACACCTAAAGATAAGGTGACAAATTTGGAAGATTATGCAGTCCTAGAAGAATTTGAAGATGTGTTCAAGGAAGTACTAGGACTACCCCCAAAGAGAGACATTGATTTCTCTATAAATCTAATGCCTGGAGCAACTCCAGTGTCAAAGACTCCTTACAAAATAAGTACACCAGAATTGAAGGAGTTGCAAATGCAGCTTCAAGAACTTTTGAAGAAGGGGTATATACACCCAAGTGTGTCACCTTGGGGTGCCCCAATCTTGTTTGTGAAAAATAAAGATGGAACATTAATATTGTGCATTGACTTCAGACAATTGAATAAAGTGACTGTTAAGAACAAGTATCCTCTGCCAAGGATTGATGATCTCTTTGATCAATTGAAGGATGCAATGATATTTTCAAAGATAGAACTCATATCAGGATACCATTAGGTAAGGAATAAAGAGGAAGATATCAGCAAGACTTCCTTCAGGACAAGGTATGGTCATTATGAGTTCACAGTGGTGCCATTTGGGTTGTCAAATGCACCATTGTTTTCATGTGCTTAATGAATGGTGTTTTCCGAGAATATTTAGACAAGTTTGTCATTGTCTTTTTGGATGACATTCTTATATATTCTAAGTTAGAGGAAGAGCATGAACATCATTTGAGGATGGTGTTGAAAGTATTAAGGGAGCATCAGTTGTATGCCAAATTGATCAAGTGCTCATTTTATCAGAAACAAATTTATTATTTGGGGCATATCATTTCAAAGGATGGGATAGCAGTGGATCCTAAGAAGATAGAAGCCATTAGAGAATGGTAAGAACTAGAGAATGTGATAGAGGTGAGATCATTCATAGGTCTTGTAGGCTACTACAAAAGATTTATTAAAGAATTCTCAAATATTTCACACCCAATCACTTCCTTGCAAAGAAAGGGTGTGAAGTTTTAGTGGACACTAGATTGTGAAAAGAATTTCCAACACTTGAAACAATTATTGACAAGTGCTCCAATACTAAGGATTGCAGACCCAAATGAAGACTTCATTGTATGCACAGATGCATGTAATGAAGGAATTGGTAGATTCCTCAGTCAAAATGGGTTTGTTATATGTTATGAATTGGGGAAGTTGAAGGAGCATGAAAGAAACTATGCCACTCATGATTTGGAGTTGGAAGCCATAGTACATGCCTTGAGGAAATGGAGACACTACCTCATGGGGAAGAGGTTTGAGCTAAGAATAGACCACAATGGTCTGAAATATTTATTTGATTAGCCAAATCTAAATGCTAGGAAAAGCAGATGGTTAGAATTTCTAAGCGAATATGACTTTGATATAAAGCATATCAAGGGGAAAGAGAATAAAGTGGTTGATGCACTCAGCAGGAGGGTGCATGAACTACATGCTAAAACCATTAGCATGTATCAGACTGATATTAAAAGAAAATTTCTGGAGGCTGCAAATGCAGATCTGCAATACAGAGAATTGGTAGAAAAGCTACAGCAGGGTAAGATGCCACAAAAGGTGGATAATTATAATTTGGGAATAGATGGAATACTACTGCACAAGAGCAAAATTTTTGTTCCAAATGTCCAGGACTTGAAACATATGATTTTTCATGAAATAGATAATGTCCCTTATGCAGGGCACCCTGAATATCAGAAAACCATGGAAGCAGTCAGGAGCCATTACTTTTGGACAAGTATGAAGAGAGAGATAATTGAATGCATCGCTAGATGTATGGAATGCCAGAAAGTTAAAGCTGAGCATAGGAACCCAGCAGGGTTGCTACAACCTTTGCCTATTCCTGAATGGAAGTGGGAAGTGGTGGCAATGGATTTTATTACAGGATTGCCTAGAATAGGCAAGCTGCATGATTCGATCATGGTGGTGGTGGACAAGATTACAAAAGCTTCCCATTTTATTCCACTGAAAACTACTCACAAGGCAACAGATGTTGTTGATTATTTCATGAAGGAAGTGGCACGATTGCACAGAATTCCTAAAACAATTGTGTCCGACAGAGACCCAAAATTCACCTCGAATTTCTGGAAGGGATTGTTCAAAGGATTTATAATGAATCTGAACTTTAGTACAACTTATCATATTGAGTTTGATGGAAAAACAGAGATGGTGAACAAAGTGATAGAATACATACTGAGAATGTATGTGATGGACAAACCATCGAAATGGGAGGACTACCTACACTTGGTAGAATTCGCTTACAACAATGGGTATCATGCATCGTTGAAGATGAGCCCATTTGAAGCACTTTATGATAGAAAGTGCAATACTCCAATGAGAAGGGATAATCCAGCTGATAGGACAATAGTTTGGCTAGAGTTGCTCAAGGAGATGGAGGGCCAAATGATAAAAATTAAGCAGAATTTAAAAGATGCCCAAGACAAGCAAGAAATTTATGTTGATAAGAACAAAACCCACAGAGATTTCAAAGTGGGTGATCATGTTTTCCTGAAGGTGAAATCTAACAGGAGTTCCCTGAAGCTGGGAAGCTGCGCCAAGTTGGCAGCCAGATTTTGTGGGCCATTTGAAATCCTAGAGAGGATTGGTCTAGTTGCTTATATGATTGCATTTCCTACATCTATGTTTGTTCATAATGTATTCCATGTATCATTGCTAAAGAAATATATACCTGATGCTAATCATGTTATTGATTTGAATGTGATTCAGGTGGAGCAAGAAGGCGCTTTTCAAGTGCATCCGGTGCGCATTCTGGACCGGAAAATAAAGCATCTCCGGAATCGATCCATAGGGTTTGTAAAAGTACAATGGACCTAGTACGGTCCTAAGGACACTACTTGGGAGCATGATGATGCAATGCAGACATAATACCCGCATCTTTTTGAGGATTTTTGAAAATTTTGTTTTATATGGGTATATGATGCACTGAGGACAGTGCATAAATAAGAGTAGGGGATTGTAATATCCCTCGGTCGAACCCAATTGTAAATGTAATGTAAGTTTACTTAAGTTGGTGAGCTGTTTTGACATCATTTTGTAATGCACCTTTCATGGCATAGTGCACGCATGTACTGTGCAGTAAAATGATGTAGTGTGCACATTCCCGGATACCGCGAATAGTAACTAAAGTGTGCATAGTATGGAGGTCATCGAGCCTTGTATATATGATATGTGTTATAGGCTGGTGATCCAGTTATTATAATCTAGGATTCTTATGTTTTGGAATTAGGCCAGAGCACCTAGATGTTAAAGGCCAGTGCGCCTATTTTGTATATGTCTCATGATTAATATAAAATACATCGCTACGTGCAGACCGACCATGATAAAAGAGATGGGGGACTGAATTCCACCAGTTAGGGAAAGGGAGGATCAAAATTTAAAGGAAAGGGCTAAGCTAGAGAGCTTATGACAAAAAAGAATATTATATTAATATTTCTTAAAACATAAAGTATGGATAATTATTTTATCCTAAGTTCTAAAGTTGGGGATGTTACAATATGGTACAGGTTGTCAGGCCCGTGGGAAATTGAAGAGGTGGGTTGTCAGGCCCATGAGTAATTCTCTGAGCGAGAGAATTGTTGGGAATTGATTTCTTGAAGGTGCTAAAATGCAACTACATTTCTCTGAGACTTCCTATTCGGCCTGTTGCTGAAGTCTTGGAAGGGAAGTAGGGAAGCCGAAGGAGTGTTGAGCAGAGAAGGGGCACACTCCCTTGGGTGGGACAGGCATGTGGGGAATGAGAGGCTGTAGGTTGTTAGTTGAGTGAGCACCTGAGACAGAGTCTTTCTTGTTGTCTATGAGCCTTTATCTTGGTTAGGAATCCCTTTACCCGAGTGGAGTTTAGTCCTAGCTCGGGGGTGACTCGAGTGATGAACAATGTAGTCTAAGGATGGGAGGTTCATGGACGGTCTGCATGTAGTTGGTGAAAATATTTCCAAGATAAGTACCAATCATGTGATAAATTTACATGCTGCATTGTTATTTACATGCTTATGTTATAGTTTATAATATGTGTGATTATAACTGTCTGTATGTTTATTGGTATTTCCCTGTATATGCTGCATGTCTGTGTTTAATGTTATTTCAGTATGAAACCATATATTTACATAATGTAATTGTTTGTTTACATTTATATGTAAGGCTTCCACAAGAGTGTTGTATGTATATGTTATAATTGCATGCAGTTTTGAAGAGAAAACTTATGTGGCATAGCTCAGTTGAATACTGGGTATGTTACAAAATGTTCCACAGTGATAGAACAAAAGTGTCCCCTCGTGTAGCGTGGCCTGGCCATGGGTGGCCGGGGACGTTATAGCTATAATGATTAATGAATCCCTATTAGAATAGTAGTGATAGGGGTTAGGAATAATATCTAATGAGGAGTTGGGGTTAATAGTAAGTAGGTTGAATGCCTCAGAGAGAGAAACACATCCCATCCTAGGGTTGTAGACATATGAGTCCTACGACCACCAAAAGAAGCCATCTCGGGTGAGACTACATAGTGAACTTTGTGTGCTATGTTTCCTTCTGGTATCTAGAAGGGTCGATGGTAGAAGAGTTTTTTGGTAGTATTAGATTGAGAACCTAGGTCATCTGATAGCAAGCCAACAATGGCTTCATTTTCGGTTGGAACTCAGAATATTAGATCGGGAGGGATATATCACGTAGTATAGCACAGGGGCTTAAGAAAGGGAATGTTTGTAGGTTGGAACCCCACGAAAATAGAGATTGAAAGATTGTTGGAAGTCCAGGAACTAGAGTTTTCCCACAGAGATAATAGAAGCTCTAGGTTTAAGCCAAAAAGGTATTTGGAGAGATACATATTTAGTGAAATACATGAGAGTTTCTTTAGTGAGTTTCCCATGCTATTGTAGGAGTGAACAACGTGGTTGAATATGGGAAGCAAAGAGAATCACTATTGAGGCAGCAAAAGTAGCGCAATTAGCAATAACATTCATAAACCACGCGCTTGATTGGTACATGAACCTCACAGTAAACAAGCCACAGGGTGTGCCGGGAACAATAGCAAAGATAAAAAAATGCATTGATCACTGAGTTTTAGAGGTTGAAATCAGAGGATCAATTCATGAATGAGATGATTGAGGTTAGACAAAAACCAGGAGAATCAGTATGGGACATTGATTAGAAGCTCAAGACATTGAAAGGTAAATTGAAGTATCCCATTTTCGACATGCAACACAGACAATTGTTTATAAACTCTTTGTTACCACACTTTAAATATCCATTGAGACAACAAAAATTTTAGAACCAGGTAGAGGCACTGCAATAAGCAATGCAGTTAGAATAGAATCAATATAAGCAGACATATCCAACTATAGAGGAGTTGAAGGAAGACTTGAAGAACCTGAAAGTGTAATTAAATTAGAATAAAAGTAGGGAGAAAAGAGAAGCAGTGTGGTGTACCCTTTGCATATCAAAGGGACATCACAAGAATGAGTGTCCAACATTTGAATAGTATTTGGGAGTAGGAATACCAAATCCATTTCCTACAGGAGGGCCTTGGTGTGAAATATGCAAGACACATGGGCATGATACTTATCATTTCACTATGTTGTTGAAGTACAAGACATAACCGAAGAGTACTTTATGTAACTTTTGTAAGTAAGTGGTACATGAAGATAAGAATTGTAGAAACCTGGAATTAATGAAGGAAAGAACCTCAAATTCATGCAGGATGCAGGCTGAGTTGATGACAGGACATACTGCACCACAGTTTTCCAACGCGCAACAATTTCAAGAAGTACCACACTTTTAGCAAACCCCGCAGTATAATCAGGCATCACAATATCATCAACAAAACATGGGTCCATAGGGGGATATAGGAGGATTCATAGGAAGAGGAAGAGGAGGAAGAGGAAGAGGAAGAGGGCCTATTATCTGCCATAATTTTCAATAGAAAGGACACTATGCCAGATATTTTCCTCAACTAGCAACTCGATTTATGTAATGTTGCATAGTAGATCATGTGACAAAAGACTGCCCGAAGTTAATGACGAATCTCTAGGAGAAGAGGAATTTAAATAACCATAATGTTCATTGAATTTCTTCATAAATAAGGGACCCTAGGAGGAACATCAATATGGTGACTAGAGGAGGATTTAATACAGGATCAAATGCACAGGATCAGAAGAAGGAATCTCAGTGTTGGATGCAGAAGAACACTCAACCACAACAACAATTTGATGCAAAGAATGAGAAGGAAACTTTCAAAGAAGCAAAGAAGGAGTTCCTGAAGGAGAATGAAGCTTCCACATGAAATATTGCACTGAGGTATGATACTCTTATTTTTGATACGCCTTAGTCTTTTGATCATACTTACAAAGGAGAGCAAACAAAGAAAGTGAGTAACTTAAATAATTTCCTAGAATCTTGCTTCAAATTACTTAATGATAAGAATTCCATGGATTTGTTTAGAAATATGCTTGAGAAATATAGCATAGAATAAGGGATAGGAACATAACTAAAGAAGATTAATCAAGTCCATAAAAAGAAAATAACTAGCAGAGAGTTCAGTTTGAATGAAAATATAGGAGACTTTAACATGAGAAATCATATCCTAGACTTAGGTTCAATGTTCACATTTTGCCAAAGAAAACTTGGTAAGCAATGGGAGAACCTACACTAGGGTATTCCAATATCCAATTTAAGCTACCAAACCAGCAGAGAGTGACTCCTATAGGCATACTAAAGAATACCACAGTGGATTTATATGGTGTGAGCACCACAATAGACTTTGAAGTAATGGATATGGTGGATGAGTCTATACCATTTCCGACACTTTTGGGAATTGATTGGGCATTTGCCAATCATGCCATAATTAATTTAAAGAATAGAAAGATGATATTTGAAGTTGGGAACTTTAGGGTAGTAGCACCTTTAGATCCCTCAGATTGTGAAATATATGTAGAACTTGTGCTTGACAGTGTTCTAGGGGATGACATGGACCAGTTGTATAGGACTATTGCATGAGAGGAAGACTATGTGAATACAACTTCAGATGGATTAGTTAGTTGGAGGAGTTTCAATTCTAACATGTCTGATTTAGATACTGGAGTAGAAAACTAGAAAAAAAACTATTGCATGAAGTCTCTACCAGGAGGCACACCAGAATTACATGCATAGTAAGATGGGTTGGGACAGAAATAAGACAACTTCCCATATTTTCTGAAGAAGACAATTTAGAAAAATTCTTCACAAAGTTGGAATCAGATGTTTTCGACAGTAAGAGATTATTAGTGCTGGATTTATCATTGAGAGACACATCTGCATGATGGTAGGGTGCACATAAGGAGGTAATTCATGATTGGTATCAGTGTAAGAGACCGATCCACATAAGATTTGGTCGAAGTCAGTAGGACAGGTCTTTACAGAAGTACAATGGAAGAGGGAACCCAATACACCATATAAATGATTGTGTCACTAACTGGAGATTGGTGTGACTAGGGGAATGGACACATTACTTTATTCATACCTTAGAAGGGATACCTAGTAATTGGTACAATGAGCAGGAACTACGTAGAGAAACTGTGAGTTGGTGTGTAGTGTAGTAGGATTTTATTAAGAATTTTTCATTTGAAAGTGAGAATCCATGGGTGGATCTGCATTAAAGAGGATGAAAAATAATTTATTTGAAGAGTATGGGGTAGATACAGTGACAATAGACAGATATTTCAAAAAAGAAACACTTGGAAAAATAGTTTATTGTTATCAGGTTGCAGAGGATGAGGAAGTAGAAGACAACCCACGTGTCATACATATAGTATAAGGGGAAGGAGAAACAGGGTTGGAAGGACCTATGTTATAATCAAAAGATTTCACTACACCAATGAATATTGGGATATTGGGATTGAAGAGAAGCCCAAGATAGCCAACATTGGAGATTACTGGGACAATGAGATAATGGAAAAGATAACTGAATTACAATACAAATATAGTGATTTATTTCCAGCCACATTTTCATAAATGAAAGGGGTAGAAGGGGAACTTGGAGAAATGAATATGCCCCTCAGATCAGATGCAAGACCAATTAGACAGAGACCATACAAATTAAACCCCATCTATAAGAAGAAGGTTAAGGCAGAACTTGATAGAATGCTAGAGTCAGGAATCATAGAGCCTGTGGAAGAATCAAAGTAGATTAGTCCAATGGTGGTCCAAGAAAACAAGACTGGAGGGATTAGGATATGTGTGGATATGATAAAGTTAAATGATGCATTCCTACATGATCCTTTTCCTACTCCATTTATAGATGAAGTTTTAGAGAATGTGGGAGGACATGAAGTCTACTCCTTCACAGATGGATTTTCAGGGTACCACGAGATCATAATTTCTACAAAGGATAGGTACAAAACCACATTTTCAACAGAGTGGGGGTCATATCAGTATGTAGTAATTCCATTTGGTTTAAAGAATGCACCAACAATATTTTCCAAAGTAGTAGTAGATGCATTCAAGGATTTTATACATAAATTTTTAAAGGTGTAACTAGATGATTGGAAAGTATTTAGTTTATTAAAGGACCATGTAGAAATTTTGAGGTTAATGTTAGAGAGATGTAGACAATGTCAGATTTCCTTGAAAATTAAGAAATGTATATTCAGTACGCCATTTGGCATCCTACTTGGACACATTGTATGAAAATAGGGCTTGATAGTAGACCCTGCAAAGATTGTTGTTATTGTCAATTTACAACCACCAAAGTCAGTGCACCATTTTAGAGAAACATTGGGCCACATAGGGTACTATAGGAAATTTATAAAGGGTTATGCAAATATTATTGCGTCTATGGAGAAATTACTAAAGAAAGACATCATGTTTCAGTGGAATGACGAATTCCAAGAGATTTTGGACATACTGAAAGAGAAAATGGTGACAACACCAATTCTAAGATTTCTGAATTGGACAAAATAATTTCATGTGCATGTGGACGCTTCATCCATTGCACTTGGAGCAATTTCAGCACAACCAACTAAAGGAGACATTGATCACCCAATATATTTTTCTAGTAGAAATCTATCTGAGTCTGAGCAGAACTATAATAGTACACAAAGGGAAGGTTTGGCTATGGTATATGCCTTACAAAAGTTCAGACATTACTTATTGGGTCAACATTTTAAGATGTTTACAAATCATTCTACCTTCAAGTACCTAGTTAACAAGCTAGTGTTGGGGCAGAGGATTTGTAGATGGTTGTTATTGTTTCAGGAATTCTGAGAAGATGTGTGATGGAGCATGAACACTCCATGGTGCTAGCAGAAGCACATGAAGGAATAGTTGGAGGGAACTATTTAGGAAATCCTACAACAAATAAGGTGTTTCACGGAAGATTATGGTGGCCTACAATACATAAGGATGCAAAGTAATATTGTCAAACTTGTGATGTCTGTCAAAGGGTAGTAAAAAAATCTAGAATGGATGAAATTCCAATTAGGACACACGTGACTTTACAATTATTTGATAAGTGGGTTGTGTATTTCATTGGACCTATTAATCCACCAGTAAGGAGGTCAGGATCTAGATACATCATCATTGTGACAAAATATTAAATCAGATGGGTAGAAGAAGCCCCAGTGAAGGATTGCAGTGCAAAAACTGCAACAAGGTTTCTATTTGAGAACATGGCGACCATATTTGGATTCCTGATAATTTTGTTGAGTGATCAAGGAACTCATTTTATCAACAGTACATTCAGAGAAATGACAGAAGAACTTTAGATACATCATTAGAAGAGAAAACCTTACCATCCATAGGAAAATGGTACAATAGAAGCTTTAAACAAAATTCTAGAGAATGCATTGACAAATATTTGCAATCTCAATAGGGATGATTGGGATTTGAAGGTATCAATATTTTTATAGGTTTACAGGACTACATGCAAGAAGCTTACATGATAGACACCATTTAGACTCATGTATGGGCACGAAGCAGTGCTTCCATTGGATTATTTAGTACCTAGTCTATGCATTGCAACAATCACCAACATGACAGAAGAAGGTGTTGCAGAGGAAAGATTGGATCAGTTGATGGAGATGGAAGAAGACATAATTTTAGTAGGATTCCACCAGGAAGTATAGAAAGAAAAGGAAAAATCCTGGCATGATAGGCACATAAAGAATAAAAGTTTTAAGGAAGGATATTTAGTTCTCCTCTATGACAACCTGTATTTACAACACCCTAGGAAGTTCAAGATGCACTAGCTAGGGCCTTATCAAGTATAGGCTATCACAAATGGAGGTGTTGTGCAACTGAAAGATCTTGCAGGGAAGAACCTCAGAGGACCGGTGAATGGAATTCAACTGAAACTATATCAAGATAGTCGACCTAACAACATGAGGTAACAGAAGAAAACAGAGGTATGATTGTATATATTGTATATAGTAGAGATCAAAAGAAACAGAAAAAAATATGTAAAAAGAAGAAATATAACAAAAAGACAAAAAGATAAGAGAACAATAGAGGTTTTGGATGTAATAGACTTGTTAGTATTAACAATGTGCCACAGAAAAAATCCAATATTGAAGACACTACACGTAGGAAAATAGGTGACAAGCATTGCATGCAGGAAAAGAGGTGACACACAAAAAGTGCGGCATGTCCAACAAATTCATGATTCCCATGTTTTATAACCCCAGGATTCATTGCGCAGGATCCAATAGTGGCACACCTGATGGACCTTCTCCCTTTCTCTCCAACTCCTCTTTCTTACTTTGTTTTTCTTCTTCTTCTTGAATGCTTCTGAGCTCATCAGCTTGTTCATGCTCTTGATTTTTCCTTAACTCCTATTCTTCATTCCTAGTCTTTTCCTCTTGGTCCTTTTTCCTCTTCTCTATGTACTTTTTATTTCTTTGTTCCTCTTGTGCCTTATTTCTTTTTTCTGTAAGAAATTTTTGATATGCATCCTCATTCTTTTTCCTCTATTCTTCGTACAATATCCCTTCTTCTGCCTAATCTTTCAAAATTATTTCTTTCTCTACTTACAGGTCTTGCTTCTCTTTCTTTGTCTCGCTTCTCTCTTCCTATGCATTTTATGCTTTGTCAACTTCCCTCTTGGAAGAGGATCCTAAATTTACCATATTGATCTATTCCAAAAGAGATAAGGAGGAAAATAAAGTTATTTTTGGGATATCCTTCCTCTTTTCTACCTCTTTCCTATCTCGGGCATCCTCAATGAACATTTCCTCTTACAATTTATCCTGAGCATATAGCTATCTTAAGGATACCTACTTAGAATTCCTAAGAACTAAACCTTTTGGGTCATGCTTCTTCAATCTCCTAGTCATGAATTTGTATTCCAGATGCACCTATCCTTCTTTCTTTGTGTGATATGCATCCTTCACCACATAATATCACACTTGGAAACCATAGGGGATGAAAATTCTCTTTTTGTACTTCACCAAGGTTGCATTGTGTCCCTGCATGATAGAATAGTAGCATATTTCTCCAACCACAATCTTATTAGGTACATAAATTATTAATAAATGATGTGGATTGATATCCCCATAAATACTAATGTATGTGTGTTTCTATAATAGATACCAATTTCCTATGCATGCTAGAATCTTTTTCTTCTGCTTGGACATCCTAGGGCACTCTTTCCCAAAGATTGGAAAGTAGATATTATCCATGAAGAAGTCACAAATACAGGAGTAAAACTTATTATACTTTCTCTCTCACAACATGATGAAATACACATGTATTGGAAACTCATAGATCTTCCAGTTTAGTGATAGATATAGGAAAGTATTTTTAGCACATAAAGTATCCAAGAGGAATGATACCATATGAAATGTAGGGGGAGTGCCACGTTTTGGTTTTTGGTATTGACTGATTCTTAAGACAAGTTTCTTGGAAATGATACCTCCCCAATTAAACCTTTTTCCCCACATCACTACATGGTAGGTCATTGGAAGCTAGGAATTAGAGAATTAATAACAACCTCTTTCCCAATAAAATCTACATAGAATAATCATGGCATACATGTAGGTTTCTCTCAAACTAGTGATGCAACATCTCCCTAACAATCTATTAAAAAAAAATATCCTCCTTCCACTAGTTCCCAAGTATCATGTTGGTGTCATACTTCTCATACAAGGAAATCATGAATTATTTAGTGAGAGACTCATTAGGTTTAGGGAATTTATAATAGTTGTTGGATTGTTAAGGGAGGAAGGAACCAATACATTCTCCTTGGTCATTAAGAATCCTACAATATTGGGAATCAACATGGATGATAACCCGTTATATCAATTCCATGCAAGTAATAACTAGGGCTCTTGAGGCTATAAAGTGTAGAAGAGATTTCCTAATTCCTAGAAACATCGTATCATTAACTTCCCTAAGTTCCATGTTTCTATGGCAGGTTGATGCAAGGTAATGTTCATTATTAAAATTAGTAAATAAATCATTCAAAGAAGGAATTGGCACCTAGGTAAAGGGTCCTCCTCCCATGCATGTCTCTCTATCCCCAAATTGTGGCACTAGCATTGAAATATTCTTAAGGGGTATCTTGATAAGAGGTTCAACTCTCTTAGAATTGAGGTTTTATTTCACTTGTGGAGGTACATAAATAGAATCAACTTCAAAATGTCTAGACCTTGTCTTGGTATTATTGGGAGTACTCTATGTGGGATATATTTCGGGTGGAATTGTATCTGAAAACAATATTTCAAAGGTTAGTAAATTCCATAGTTGTTTTCTTAAAACTCAATTACATAAAATAAACCATACCTATCACCAGGCGACGCTAGAGTAAAATTGACATAATTCTTACCTGAAAGAATATTCTTTGTGTGTGATTACTGTTCAATAAATTTTCCTACAATAGTAGTTGAAACAAAGATGCAATATTCAAATTCAAGAACAAGATTGAGCTTGCAAGAACAGACAACGTAAACTAGTCTTTGGTTAAGTTAACAATGAAACAACTTTTGGGAAAATGTCATTTAATCTACCAAATCTAAAGTTGTGGGGAATAATCTCACAACATTATGGAGTTTAATACAATGAATGTATCCTCTGATGGTATTTAATGGATGATTCAATTTGTGGAGGTGACCATCAATGAATTTTGAAATGTTTCATTTGGTTCTCTTTGCGATCGTTGGGTTCAGACGCTTGGAGCAATCCATTTATGAATTAAAATCAACATTGATCTAGTTACAAACATTCCAAACCACACAATGATCATGTGGGATTAGCACATGTGTTGATGACATGGATGGATGATGTGGAAAATAAAAAAGAACATGTCAACATAGGATTGGGGGGATTGGGGGAATGGTATATTACTATGTCGAGGGACTCACCATAATCATGAGGAAAGGGTGAGTTATAAGGTTAGTTATTTAATGGTCAATATTTAGCCCCATATTTTTATTAGATGGTTGGCATCGTTTCATGTGTAAAATCCCATCGAGCATCAAGCATGAGAATTGATGTAAAAAGTTGGTAGGCCAGTTGATCTAGCTAATGTCTGATGAGTTCATCAGTGTCGGTGCATATTAGTGGAGGATTCTAAAAACACTCATTGAAACCCTCTGATGATTGATGATCTTGTATCATGATGAGTGATGTGGCATGGTGACATGGTTAGTATGGATAGGAGATGTGAAAATTTTACGTGGCTAGTGACATGGATATGAGGCAAATGTCGAGGATGATGTGGTGTACTGACATGATCGTACTGATGAAGATGAGGATTCCTACTTGACTTGTGGGATAGGATTTGATAAACCTTTATTTGTTAACAAATGGGTGGCCCTGAGGGACTTACGGTTTTGATTGAATGATTGATATGATTTAAGGGTTCATATATTTGAGGACTTAATATCACTTAAGAATTGTCCATCACCTCTTCAACGGGAACTTTCATTTGACACCCAACGATCACATTGGGTCACTCACTTGAGCATGAATGCATGTATTTTGCAAGGATAATTTTAAGGATGGAAATTTATACTAAAATGTAGAAACATGGGTTAATATTACTAGTCCTTAATATGCAAAATTTAAAATTTTTGGTGATAGTTTTGTAAAAATATTCAAATTTCTAAGGATTTTAAATAGCTTTTATAAAACTTTGGCGATTTTTAAGCTAAAATAATTTTATTCTATGGAATTTGTGTGAATTGTTTTTAGAAAAAATGGAAATTGGTGAATCATTTTTGGGAGAAAATCATGGAAAATTATCCCATTAACAAAATTTAGCCCCTAAAATCCTGTATGGTATATTGTTATTGATTAAAAATCGATGCTAATGGCCTAGTTAGTAGTTGCTTCGTAACACTGTTAGGTCATTCCATAAGGAATCTCCATCATTTATTTTTTGTTGATATTTCCTCTAATCTGATGCCTTCATCAACCCGACCTAAAAACATTGTATTTTTTGAAAAATGATGTGTTCTACCTTCTTTTCACCTAGACAATTTTCCATATACAAGAATGTTTCTCTTTTGGGATTTTATTGAAGCTTAGGCTATGGTTCAAACAAAGATCAAAGGAAAAAAAATGATTAAATCAAGGAAAGAAACTCAAACACAAGGGTATAAATAAAATGATAAAGAGCAAACAAAAATTTGAGAATCAAAATGAAAGTAGTACCCAAAAACCATAAGAAATTTTAAGGGTGTGTTCAGTTCTTAAAAAATGGTGATTCATTAGGTGAAAATAGAATTTATGATCACACAGAAAGGAGAATAATGGTGTCAAGGGTAGCTTTCATACAAGACACAGACACATAGGTTGCTTATAGGTTTGTGCATATAAAATTCAAGGAACAAATATGCATGTCCAATGATGGGGAGTTTTCCTAAAACCATCCTTATTTATTTGAACCAATGATTTATTCCCTACAACAAAACTGAATCTCATATCACCTTGCATGGGAGAAATTGGTGTTTTAGGACCTATTGGTAATTGAAAAACTCTTCTAGTGTCGCTTCATTTCCAATGAGTGTTCATATCCCTGTTGGATTCACCTCGATATCACAAACCTTTCTCCATTTCCATTGAGAATCCATAGCCCCAATGGAGGTATCTGCATTTTCTTCTTGACATCACAATTTCTCCTGGAGTCATTTTCGTATATCATTGATTTTCTTTCTTGTTTATTTACCACTATTTATCATGCATATATTTCTTCTAGGATGTCTTTGGCAATGATGAGTTCTTTTAGGATAATACTAAGAGACTAGGAGGATGACATCTATTTCTTGCAAAGAGTAAATAATTACTTAGGATTTCAACAACATTCCTCTTTTAGGAGTGGGATATTTTCCAACCTGTTGTAACACATGAATTTAAAAAAAATCTTCCTCGTGTTCCCCTTTAGGATTTCCATACCACAAGTTAGATAGTATATTTCCTCCCTAGATGATATACATAGATAAATGTAAGTATCTTCGAACTCCTAGTCCTAATTAATCTTTGACCCATTACTTTCATGTTGAAAACTAGAACCACATGTTTCACTGCATTTTTCCAAAATCTAAGCCCCAACAATACCCTACAAAAAAAAAAAATGAATAAAATGAAGCTTCAATATCATGATCGAAATGAAAGGAAGAAAAATACAAAAATAAGCAAGGAATACTATAGTACAAAATCATCCAGAGGCGCAGCTAGGTAAAAACTATTTTGAGGCTTTGGCCATTTACAGGGAGAAAATCTAGTTCATCCCCCATGTTATAAAATCTATAAGTGCCAACCCCAATCTTCCCAGTGACTTGGTAGGGATCAAGCCATAGAATTTGTAACTTAGAGTGCTTCCCTTCTGGTTCAATTACGTTATCCCATTTAAAATCAATATCTCCCACATTGAAATTTTTGTCTCTATATTTGTGTTTTTCAAACCATATCTTTACCAACTACGGATGAGCTACGGATTTATGTTGATCCCTTTATCTTTCTTATTATATCACGAGGAGTGCGTCAATACATTAATGCATGCTTGAAAGTGACTGACCTCTAGAGGCATGGGAGTGCTACAAAGATGGAAGATATATTTTGGTAGGTAAGATAACTTCTTTCCCATAAAGCAGAAAATATGGAGAATTCCCCAGGGCTTCTTTATGGGTTACCCTACCATCCCAAAGTGCATTGTGTAGAGCATTGTGCTAGTTCTTGTGATTTTCTATGATTGTCGTTTTTAGGATTTTGATCATATTTTTATTTGTATATTCTAATATATTGTTTCCTTGCATGTAGTAGTTAGTGGAATACCTTAGTATAATCCCTTTATCCAATTCAAACTCAGTCAGGAAGGTAGAAGAGAACTAAGAAGCATTGTTAAACACAATGACAAATGGTACCCCAAACTTGGTAATTAGGTGATTTTCTAGGAACTGTATCACCAAATTTTCATTAATTTGGGTAAGGGGGATGAATTTTGACCATCGAGTGAAGTAATCTATTGCGGTCAATATGTACTTATGGTATTTAAACAAATTTGGGTTTATTTCCCCTATGAAATCTATCACCCACTACTCAAAAGGACTGGACATTATTACCATCTACAGTGATATGGAAGATTATTTTTCTATATGAACACTTAACATGCATACTTTACATGTATGAACATGCATATGCGCATATATAAACAAAGTTGTCTGATAGTAACCCTCCCTTAGGATTTTATGAGTCGTGGTATCACATGTAAAGTGTCCACCTACTGGAACATCGTGTAGATATTTCAACATCTTTTATGCATATTCTTTATCAAGACATCTAATCAATACTGCATCATAATTATTATGGAATAACACTGAGTTAATGAGACGATATTAGACATATTCCAATATAAGGGATGTTCTCTCCCTAGGGTTTAAATGCTTTTGACATATTCCATGATGGAGAAAATAAGAGGGATATGAATACCACATGTCATGCCTTGGTGGGATATACAACACTTCACAACACCATAAGGATAGTTCATTGCCCCATCCAAACTCATATGGCCTTGCTAGGTATTGAGACTATGTGGATAACTTGCATAGACCTTGATCTCTAACTATTTTTGTTGACTTGATTTCAAGATCAAATTCCTAAATGAAAACCATGCAGTTTCTTCTCCTCTCACCCATTTCTTACTATGTGAATTGTGATCTCATAATAGGGCGAGGAACTGTCACTTTGGTGTTAGTTTTTAGGATATAAGATCGGAAATATTTGACTAATTTGTACACAACATAAGCTTGCTTGTTGATAGGAGAGTAATTCAGTTATGGCCCTTGCATGCTAGTACTCATGAATGAAATGGAAGCCTCATTTTTCTCATTATCATTTTTTGTTAGGATTGGTACTAAAGATTGGTCAGAGGAAAAGGTGTACAGGAATAAATCATTACTAAAATCAGGGTTGTGTAGGACCAATTCTTGAGAAATATTAGTATTTATTTTGTCAACAGATTCCTTCTCTTCTTTGTTCCATTTAAAATCATCATCCTTATGAATCCTCTTTTGTAATGGTTTAATGGTTTTAGAAAAATCAAGAATAATTTTTCTTTCAAAATTTATTTTTCCAAACAAATATTGTATGGATTTCTTGTTCTGTGGAAAATTCAACTGGGAAATGACTTTAACTCTCTCGAGGTCAATAGTAATACATTCTTCGGAGATGATGTGTCTTAACATTTTTCCTTCTGTGACCTCAAATATAGTCTTCTTTGGGTTGAGATAAACACCATATCTCCTACACCTCTCAAAATATTTAGTTAGGCAAAGTTGTCGTCAATTGATATTGAGATTCCAAGGTTAATTTTCATGGGACTTTCAATAGTACCTAGGTTTATATCTTCATAAGAGAAACCCGAATTGCTAGTTTTCACATTTTTAGGATTCTTGAATTTCTCTTGTGGATCAAACAAATTTTGTAAGTTGACAACTCCTTTGGTAATGGCATCTTTGTTGGATTCAAACTCTTCATATTCTTGTTCAATAATTATTTCTTGAAACTCTTCATCATTAATGGCTATGTCTTTACATATTTCTTCATTAGATGAAATTTTTTTTATCTGTTCATATCCCTCAAATACTCTCTAATTAATTATGTTGTTAAGGATTGGTGGCTTGTATATATGTTATATAGTAAACCTAGAAGCCTCATAGTCTTCCATGGGAAACAATATTGATGCTACTATAGCAAGGGAGTCAGCTAGCAGATTCTTGGACCGAGGAATGGTAGTGATATTAAATGCTAGAAAGTTATCCACTATCCTATGCACTTATGGTTGATAGTTCCTAAGATGTGGTGAGTTACAATGTATGGGTTTCTTGAATTTTCTAACAATTATCTTCGAAATTGTGAAGATAACAAGTTCTTTAATGTTCAATTCAATAGATTTTTTAAAACCTTGGACTAAGGCCCTCTACTCAATTGTGTTTTTAGTACATTCAAATTCAATCCTACATGAAAAAAAGTTGTTCTTACTAGTTGGGTCAATGAAAATACACCCAACCCTAACCCATTCTTGTGAGTTAGATCCATAAAATAAAAGATTTCAAATTTCAGAGGGGACATGAGGCATTCTTTTCTTGATGTATATGCTTGAATTCTCAACTTCCTTTGATGTACTGACTATAAACCATTGATCTAGGATGTTGAAATTTCTTATTATTGTTTTATTTTCTTGTAATAGAAACTTTGATTTATAAGCTGGTGGATTTCAGATACACATGTTGCAAAGTTCCCAAAATATGATTCACAACAACAATTTCCTAGAATGGTAAACTCAAATGAAGATGATTCATTGGAATCTTCCAAATCAATGACAATGTGTTTTATGTGTTTTTTTTTCAATCAATTCTCACCTTGTTAGGCTTCCCATTTCAAGGAAACCATACATGAGACCAATTAGAAGAAAAATACCCTTGGATTTTATGTGACTAGCATGACTAAGTAGCATCCCATATGCTTCAGGGATATTCATAAATACATTATCAATAACTTGATTAATCTTGGGGTTGGAAGAAATCTTAATCATGACATCCTTTAATTCTCCAATAATTTCACCTCTGATCTATCTAGTTGTATAATATGTGTTGCACTTTTAGTGGGATTTGCATTTAAATTTTTGAAAACAGAATAAGGCATACCATTTGATGATGCCCTTGATTTGACAAGACAATTGTGGAGATTTCTATTGAAGATTTCAAATGTCAATAGGAAAAGCGGAATAGAAATATTAGATTTTGTATCCATGGATGTTGAATTAATTGTTGACTTCTTAGTTTCTCATAAAGATATCATGTTTATGTTTTGTTTTTATTCATCCTTTAATGCTTGGAGCAATATATTTTTCTGCTAAGGGATCCTACAAATATCCATAATAGAAATGTTGGATTTCATTTTCCTTAGATCCTCCACTACATTATACTTTAATTTTGTTTATTCCTAACCTATGAATTTAGGAACATAATTGAGCACATGCGCAGGTTTGGTTAAGGGATTGGAGGTCTAAGACTTCTTAGGATATTCAACTATGACCTGATAGGTTTGAGAGACTCGACCTTTGCTTCTTGTTTGAACAACCAAAGTTTCATCTGCCATCTCCTCCTCTTCAGTGAGGTTAATCCCTGACATCATATGATTTACATCCCATAATACCATAGTTGGCTCTTATGGTTGTTCATTGTATTCTTCATATATAGTGTTAGATGATGGGCCATCCACTTGATCATTTAAATAACATCTATCTAAAAAACAGTTGGAAATTATTTTCATGGCGTTTATCCTGTTAACACCCTGTAATTTGTCAAAGGCTGTAAGGCAGTCACAGACGCAACATCAGAACCACTTCGAGTCTTGGATCTAGCCCTCCAAGACTCAGAGAGGGATCTCTCTGTCTAATATAGCTTTGTTTCTTAACTTCAAATATTAGGCTAGGTAAAAGGAACACGAAGTTTTTGTTGTAAAAAGGGTTTATAGATTGGTTGAGACAGTTCACACATCCATTGGGCTATGGGGTCTGTATTTGATTAAATTGAAGAAACAACCAGGAACGCCAAAGAAGTCCTTCACAAGGCGAGGTAATATACTCACTAGATATTTTACAGCTTAAATGATGGACAGAAGAAAGGGTGAGAAGGATAAATTCGACTAAGAAGCAGTTAAGAATTCCTTAATCGAAAACATCAGAAGATAAACATTTAAATCTTTTAGAATCGGAAGCAAGGTATCAGAGATAAATCCTGAGACATACGTTACACTTCAAGATTATTTTCAAAAAAACAAGATGATTACAGAGCAAGAAAACATTTTAACTGAGAAATCACATCACCAGTAAACATACGCAAGAATCCTGTAAAGTGCCTTCCTTTCATTAATGGCAGATCTCATAAAAAATGTTACAGCTTGATAGCCACAGGGCGTGAAGATCCAACCCTTTTACATTAAAATCATCCCAATAAATAATATATATCTTCTCCTCAAGTTCCGAGAGCCGGTTCAACCGCCTCGACCAAAAATAGCCACCACTCCCAGAAAATTCAGAGTTTTCTGCCATAAAAAATGGACCGTTTTTCTGCGAAACAAGGGTCCTATCAGACGTGATTCTCTCTTCAATGATGACACCTGGGAGAAAACTGAAAGAGGTTATTGTATATGGGCATGTGATGGACAAAAAAATCTTTTGGTTTCACAAAATTCGTCCCCAGCTAGCCGTGACAGCTCCTGGAAAATCGGGACCGAAACGGAAAATTTAAAATATGGAAAATAGGTCTCAAAGATGTCTTCGACTCTCTCTTCTCGTGATCCCGTTGCAAAAACTGAAAGAGGTTTTTGTTCCTCAGTCCGTGTTGAGAAAAAAAATCTCTCGGATTTTTAAAATTCGTCTCCGTTTGCTCAAAAATCGACCTGGAAGAGGACGTGGTAAAGGAGGCAAAAATGGTGAAAATGAGGGAAAATGATTTTTTGGCGGGAAAGCGGTATTCCGGACCCCCCCCCCCTCGTTAAACGTAGACTGCCCGGGGGGGTCCGGAATTTA
>JZKD02S0076098.1:170022-185346 GCA_000966675.3 Picea glauca
TATTCTGTAGGTTTGAAGCTTGGCATCCTTTACCTTCTCATTACCTTCATAACTGCTAATGAGTTTGTCCCACATTTCTTTGGCAGTTCCTAGGTGCATAACTTTTATGATTTCTTCTTCTGCAAGCCCACTCAAGATAGCATTCATAGCCTTAGCGTTGAAGCTAAATTCTATCTTGTCATACTTATTAGCTAGTACAACTGACTTTACATAACCAGTATCTACCACATCCCAGACATCTGCTCCTAAAGCCATTATATAGGTTCTCATTCTCACTTTCTAGATTCTCATTCTCACTTTCTAGAACGCAAAGTTTGTTCCATTGAACAGAGGGGCCTTATTGGTTGAATTTCCTTCATGGATTGACATGTTTAAGCTCTAGGATCTACCCTTAGATAAAAGGGGCCAGTTGTGATACCAATTGTTGGAAAACTGAGAGGGAGGGGGTGAATTAGTTGTAAACTTTCTTAAACAATAATACTTATTTTAAACTCTTTCTAGATCACTCAATGACAATCACAATAATGCAAGGAAGTAAGCAATAGACCATTCAACATCATTCACACATATGAGATACACAGAGACAAATATTTCCTGAGGAAACCCATAAAGGGTAAAAATCTCTTCTTCTTTATATGATAAGTAATCTATACATTCTTTACACTATCATACATATGAGCACCAACTCATAATGAGGCTGCAACCTCTATTATGCAACTTGCTACTTGCTAAGAGCACCAACTCTTTGGATTTCTCTAGCACCAACTCCCTGGTTTCTCTAGCACCCACTAGAAGGAAGCACCAACTCCCTAGTTTCTCTAGCACCCACTAGAAGGAAGCACCGACTCCCTAAGTGTTCTAGGACCAATTGGATGGAAGCACCAACTTCCAGTCACACAGGCACCAACTTGTATAATAGAGAAGAACAGTTCTCCCTTGCACCGCCCTGCCACCTTGGTTTCTCTGGCTGCAACCAGATGGAAGCTACAACTCCCTTTGTTCAAGAACCCACTTGAACCTATGAGGACAACAATCCTCCATAGCACCTCCCTACCACCCTGAAATATAAATCTTTGCTATTATGACTTATTACAGTGATATATTGGGAGGAAGAATACATACACCTTGGAGAAGAATGGCAGAACACACATGTTGCTGCCAATAGAAGAGAAGAAAGTGAAAGAGGAATCCATCACTAGTATACTTCTCATGAGTGGAAAGGAACTCCTGAAAGAAGTCAAGAAAAAGCAGGAGGTGTAGTTTGTTGTGGTGAGGAAACCCAGAGTTATCCTTACAAGTACTTCAATGGATGATTCGCCTGAAGAAGTTTAGGAATTGTTGGATAATTTTGCTGACATAGTAGTGGATGAGCTGCCTAAATCATTGCCACCCATCAAAAGTATCAACCACCATATTGACTTGATACCAAGAGCAAGTCTGCCAAACAAAGAAACATACAGACTGACACCTCGAGAGAATGAGGAGGTAAAGAACCAAGTCCAAGAATTGTTAGACAAGGGTTTGGTCAAAGAGAGCTTGAGTCCATGTGCAGTACCAACTGTGTTGAGTGAAAAGAAGGATGGAGGATGGAGACTATGTAAAAACTCAAGAGCCATTAACAAGATCACCATCAGGTATAGGTTCCCTTTACCAAGAATGGATGATTTAATGGACTGTTTAAGTGGAGCAAATTTATTTTCTAAGATAGATTTGAAAAGTGGATATCACCAGATTATAATGAGAGAAGGTGATGAGTGGAAGACAACCTTTAAGACAAATGAAGGTTTGTATGAGTGGCTTGTTATGCCATTTGGCTTAACAAACACCCCGAGTACTTTTATGAGGCTGATGAATGAAATACTGAAAGATTTCATTGGCAAGTTCATAGTTTTATATCTGGATGATATACTAATATTTAGCAGGACTAAAGAAGAGCATTTGAGGCACCTGACACTGGTGATGAGGAGGCTACAACAAGAGAAGCTATTGATAAATTTGAAGAAGTCCTATTTTATGAAGACATAACTCATTTACTTTGGTTTTGTGATCTCTTCTAATGAGCTGAAGATGGATCCAGAGAAGGTGAAAGAGATCAAATAATGGTCGTCACCAAGGAGTATGTTCAAGGTAAGGAGCTTCCATGGATTAGCAAGCTTCTATAGGAAGTTCATTAGAGACTTCAGTGGAATTTGTGTGCCAATGATGGATACAGTAAAGAAGAAGCACAAGTATTTTAAATGGACAGAGGAAGCTGAGAGGAGATTCAATATACTGAAGGATAAAATAACAGAGTGACCAATTTTGGTCTTGTCGAATTTTGAGAAGACATTTCAGGTGAGATGTGATGCAAGTGGAGTTGCAATTGGAGCAGTTTTGACACAAGATAACAGACTTGTTGCCTATTTCAGTGAGAAGCTGAATGAGACCAAGAGAAAATACTCCACATATGATAAGGATTTTTATGCCATAATTCAAGCCTTGAAGAAGTGGAGACATTACCTTGTCCCACACGAATTTGTATTGTATAGCAATAACCAGGCTTTATAATTCATAACTAGGCAGGAAAAATTGAATTAGAGGCTTTTAAAATGGGTTGAGTTTATGCAAATTTTTACTTTTGTCATAAAGCATATTGTTGGGAATGATAACAAAGTTGTTGATGCATTAAGAAGGAAATGTTTTATTCTACAGGAATTTCAGGTGAAGACCTTGGGGTTTGAACACCTTAAGGATATGTATTGTGATGATACAGATTTCAAGGAAGCATACGAAGCATGTAAAAATCCTGTGCTGAGAGACAGAATCCAGTGGACAGAGTATAAGATTCAAGAGGGATTGTTGTTCAAAGGCAATCAATTGTGCATACCAAAATGCTCAATGAGGGATAACCTTTTGAAGGAAAAGAATAGTGGAGGATTGGCTAGACATTTTGACCATGATAAAACGTTTGCATAGTTGAGCAGTTCATACTATTGGCCAGGTATGAGAACATAGGTGATGAATTTTTTGAACATATGTAGAATCTGCTATCATGCAAAAGGGAAAAGACAGAACAGTGGATTGTATCAACCATTTCCAATACCAGAGAGTTCTTGGAATGCAATAAGCATGAATTTTGTGTTGGGAAGGCCAAGAACGCAAAGAGGATTTGATTCCATATTTGTGTTGGTGGATAGATTTTAAAAGATGGCACACTCTATCCCATGCCAGAAGACCAGTGATGCAACACATGTTGCAAACTTGTTTTTCAAGGAAGTTGTAAGACTTCACAGCCTACCCAAAAGCATTGTCTCGGACATAGACACAAAATTTGTTGGTCACTTTTGGAGAAAACTGTGGAAGAAGTTGGGGACAGATTTTTCCTTCAGCTCAGCTTATCAACCTCATACATATGGATAGATGGAGGTGGTAAACAAAAGTTTGGGAAACTTATTGAGGAGTCTGGTCACTGAGCACCATAATCAATGGGATCAGATTCTACCGCAAGCAGAATTTTCATATAATGACTCACCAAACATGAGCACTAGAAAGAGACCATTCCAAATATTGTATGGAATGAAACCAAGGGGAGTATCTGAGTTGAGAGACTTGGAACAAAGTGAGATCAGGAGTGCTGGAGAAAAATATTTTGCTTCAGAAATGTAGAAGCTCCATAACCAGATCAGAGGATAGTTACAAAGTTCTATCCAGGAGTACAAACATAGAGCTGATCAACATCACAGATAACTTCAATTTGAAGTGGGAGATCAGGTTATGGCACATATTAGGAAAGAAAGGTTCCCTAGGGGGACATATAACAAGTTAACGATGAATACAATAGGACCATGTAAGATCTTGAGGAAGTTTGATGCAAAAGCCTATGAGATTGAGCTGCCAGATGATGTGGGCATATCACTCATATTCAATGTTGCAGACATGTATCCTTACAGAAAGGATGAAACAGAGGGGTCAAAAGATCAAGATAATATTCAATGGGAGAAACAAATGCCAATAGAAAAAAAAAACACAAATGGAAAAAATTGTTAATTAGAGGATTGACAAAAAGACCAGGAGGAAGACCTATTTTGAATATCTGGTCAAGTGGAAGGGACACCCAATAGAATATGCCAGTTGGGAAAATGAAGCTACTATTCAGAAGCATGGAAAGTTGGTGTAGGAGTTCATGGACAAGAGTCTATGAATTTTTGTCAAGGGGAGTATGATGCAGGAGCATTGTTGGCAAGTGTGCGGATCAAGACCTATCAGCGTTTGGGAATCTATACGAAACCTCAATATTGGCAAATACGGTATATATTTTGAAGATCGTCTTAACTTGGTGCTGGAAAAATCCCTTGAGGCATGCTTGAGCGATTGCAAGTGAAGTGGGAGTTTCCACTACGACTCTAGAATGCGACAGCACTAGGATAAGCTGTCAGGATAAGTTTTGATGTAGAAAAGTAGTCAGGGGAAACCCTAAGAGCCCTCTGAGTTAAATAGAGGTTTTGTATTCCCAAATGAGGTTAGCTGGTGTAGATGAAATTTATATAGAAGTTAGTTGTAAGTTAGGAGGATTTTTCATAGTTTTAGTTTTTTTGTTGTTCTTTTACAGTTGTAATCATTTTTCATTTTTGAATATAACAGAGGAAAATTGACCCAATGCATGGTCTGGACATTGTTTGAAATTCCGTGTTATTTTTCTTTCTGATGAATGAATGAACTCTGTTATGAATATATGGAACTGTGAATGCTAGGATAAGTTTCAATTGTTTCTCTTCTGTCGAGTGGTGCAAAGTGTGCACACAAAATGCAAGGAGTGTGTTAATGGCATCTGTCTTGATTTCGAAGCTCAGAAGAGATAACACAAAACTTTCCCTTTGCAAGGAGTGCAAAGAGACTAGTGCAAGGTGTGCATAGTCATCCGCAATAATCCAAAACCTTGCGTAAATATCTGGTGCAAGAAGTGCATAGATCTGATATTTGACTAAGGGTTGAAGGGATTTAGCAAGAAGTCGAAGAACCAAAAAAGGAGAATGCCAAGAGGGCGAGAGGAATTTCTCTCCGAGAAATCCTTTCGGATCTAAGTTATCGAAATCCTTGAACGCAAGGAGTGCATGGGAAATTGAAGTCTTCATGAGACCAAGTTCATGAGTAATAAAACTTTTCATAAATGTTAAATAGATATAAGAAATGGACTTGCGGGAAGGACAAAGGTCGAATCCTTTGAATCCATGGAAAATATTATAAGTTTGAAGAAAGCGTAAGCTCATGGGAAATATCCGGACCGTTCGATCAACATCCAGACAATGAGGAGAAAGCGTAGAGGAGGAAATATCTCAACCATTCGATCTGAGCGTTAAAGAATTGTAGTCGTTCGACCAAGGTAAAGTGCACAAACGATAAGCTTTGAAATTACACAGGAGGAGCGGGGTTGTGAAATTCCAAAATCATCAGAACCATCCATCAAAAGGGACATATGGTGATATATTAGTGTTTAGCTGAATCGTGACTCAGAGAAGTCAAAGGCAGAGTCATAAGAACTCGCGAATCACAAAATCGCGATTTGATCTGAGTCGTCGGATCAAGGAGAGATATGGTCTGTTGGTTGCCCAAGGGGATATCAGGAGTTTGGATATCAGGAGTTTGGATATCAGGAGAAGGGATGTGAGAGGTCCTCCAACTTCATGAAACACGAAGTCTTGATACGTGAAATCACAAAGTGCTCGAGGGATTGGCCCCAGTTCATAGCGAGGGGTCATATTGTCGAAGGATAAGGGAGGATATAGCACGCGCTAGGCACCACTTCAGGATTTCAGGAATCGAAGAGTCGAGGTTGACATAGGTACAACCACCTGACACGTGAAGTCATGAAGTGTCTGTTGGTTAGGTGGGTGGTCACATTCAAGGTCACAGGAGGGTAGGAATTTAGCCGGGAAGAGCTAGAGTCTAGTTTGCATGGAAGTTGGATAGTGCTCAAGAGAGAACCGCAGGTCTCCTACGACCTGTGTATTTGGAGAAAGGACCCGTGTAAGTGGGTCTGGAGTCTAGAAGAGACCCAAAGAGTCGATCCGACTCAGTTTCTTGATCGATCCTAGACTAGGAGGTTGCACAACCCTTAGAAGAGAAGGGGGGGACTGCATCACTTGTCATGCATCAACCCTCATTATAGTGCCAATTCTATTGAGGGGGATGGGTTCCATTTGACACAATAGGAGGGATTACACCTGAGTATAAGGCCCAAGTAGAATCTTCCATATTTGGCATGGCATAATCCTCTATATTAATGGATCGACAACCATTTGATGGGATTTATGAATTGTCAAATTTATCCCTATTGTTCTCTTTCTATTTTTTAGGGATTGGTTTTTTGTATGCTTAAAAAAAGTTACTAAACATTACAAAGGACTTCTTGAGGGAATAATCTCCCAGGTAAGGCATGACAAAAATCGCATGTGACTTACAAGAAACAATTTTGATAATCGATCACATAAAATAAAATATGTAATAGAATGTAAATATGCAATTTCTCTTAAAGATAAATTTTCATAAGAAATTTAAATAACAAATAAACAAATAAATTGATTTGTAAACCTCCAAGAAATAATTCCCTTACATATAAATAAGCAACTATCTAACATGCATGTAAATTTTCAGTTGTAGACTTGTTAATTATCATGAAATAATCCTAGAATCACTAATCATCAAACTAAATCCAAGCACTTATATATATAAAAGCCAAGCGGTTATATATATAAAAGATGTGAAACTAATACTGGTAGCATCTACAATTAACAAGATAACTTGATGAAAGGGAAAATCTTACTAGACATCAATAACATGATAATTGAGCATATACCAATCCACCCTCTGATCACCAAATACACAATGGTTCAATCCAACTTTTGGGCTCCAGAGGAACTTCTCTATTAATTATAGAAAGTATTTCTTAAATACAGTAATCCAAAAATTTAATTTTCCAAAGGTCCTTAACTATTTAGAGAACCCTCTAATTTATAAAAACTTATCAAACTAAAAATAGAAACTTCATTAGTTGAAAGTAGATAAACATTAATTGATTCAAGACGACTTAAATGATCTAGGAGTTTTGGGACTCATGTGCTCATCTAGATATTTGTCCCACTAGGAGAACATATTGGCACAACTATCTCCATATGGATATCAATATCAGTCCATAAGAATGCTCAATGTATACTTGTTGTCATAGAATATACCAATATACTTGTGCACTGTACTAGCTAACTGGTCCAACTAATCGATTATCTTAATTTGATTGAAAACATACCTCTGTACATGTCCCCATTCCACATAATTTATATTATTGACCTCCTTCTTGTACTCGTCATTCGCTCAATATAAACTTGTTGATACTTAATGTATCAATTGAAAGTATATCAGAGAACCAAAAGACAATCGAAAATCGTCCATCGACTGATTCACCTTTTCCCACACCCAATATAAATGCTCCAATTCTTCTTCAACTTTGTCTCTCAACTCTCCCACAATATCTTCCCAATGCTTTGTAGTCGAATGTATTTGAGATAGACTCTCGTGCAACAAGAGGTCTACATTGTGGTCCTTGGCACCCTTATCCCTTTTCACTTCTTTAAGAAACTAGACGTTTTAATCCCATTAAATAAATTCTTTGTATTTAATCCCAAGAAATAAGGATCCCTCTTGAAGGGAAAGTTCTTTCATAACCAAATCTTCCTACAACTTCAATATATTATCATACTCCTCTAGTAGGTATCTCTTCAAGTTCACCACCCCTCCATGTTCTTGATAATACTATACTTGGTGCTTGAGGGAGGCCAACTCTTTCCTAGCATACTCCAGTTCTCTTTCTTATGCTATTTATTTTTCAAGTGAGGCATGAGAGATGGTCACACCTATTGATTAAAGTTGGTTCATCTTTTCTGTCTTGGTCTATATGATTACCTCCTCAAAGGTACATGGTATAATGTTGTCCAGTGAAACATCTATCTTTCTTTGAGTTCTCTTAAAGACAAATCGTTTTTTTATGTCATAGAAAAAATATTCTAGATTGGCCACCTCCCTCACCAGATGAGGGATGGGATAATAATCCCCAAAAAATATGTTACTTACACTTATAAGAGTATAGAAGTGTTCTAATATAGGATCATGAGTTTTCTTTTTTCATATAGAATCCCCATATTTATCTTTGTCTTGTTCAATAGGCTTGGATTCATCTATGTAATTTTCTTGGGATTTATCTTGAGTCTCTTCTCCTTTCTTCTCCCCCTCGGCTTATGATCCATCCAGTAAACTATCATATATCTTCCCAACATATTTATCCTTTTCTGAAGTCTACTCGGGAGTATTTTTGATGTCATCCTTGTTTTCCTAGTTGTTCTCTGCATCTCCTCCACATGTATCATTACCATTATCTACATCGTGCCCTCTCTTTCCATCTTTATCCAATTGGGATCCTGGACATTTATGTTTCTTTATTGGTTTACAGGTAAGGGTACCTATAACTCTTTTCCACTAGGTGGATCTTGATCTTGTTCATTGTTGGTTTCTAAAGTGCCTTCTTTGTCTAAGTGAGTATCATGCTCATTGATGTCATTTCCTGTTTCCTCTTTCTGTTCACCTACTGTGTTTGTTGGGGGCCCATATTTATTCGCATTTTCATTGATGATGAGTACATGAGTTTTAACCACCTGTTCCTTATACTTATTCAAATAAATCGCCTCAACAAGCTTCACAATAGTGGTAGTTTTTTCATGATTTTCCTTGTGGTTTGTCTCTTGCTCAACCTTTTCTTTCTCTACCTAATCCAACTCCTCTTTCTTCCTTTTTTTTTCTTCTTCTTCTTCAATCCTTCTTACCTAATCGTCTTGTTCATGTTCTTTATTTTTCCTTAACTCCTCTTCTTCCTACTGAGCCTTTTCCTCTTGGTCCCTTTTCCTCTTCTCTATGTACTCTTTCTTTCTTTGTTCCTTTTCTTCCTTATTTCTTCATTTTGTAAGAACTTTTTGAGTTTTGTCCTCCTCATCCTTTTTCCTCTCTTCTTCCTACAATATCCTTTCTTCTTCCTATTTTTTACAGATTTATTTCCTTCTCTGCTTGCAAGGATTTCTTATATTTCTCTACCTTAAGTCTCTCTTCCTCTTCATTTTGTTCTTTTCCGGCTTCCTTGCTAGAAGAGGCTCCCAAATTTACCATTTTTATCTATTCCTCAAGAGATAGGGAGTAAAAAACAATTTTTTTTTGGTCAACCTTCCTCTTTTCTACCTCTTTCTAGTATTGGACATCCTCAATGAACAAATCCCCTTGCCATTTCTCATGAGAATATGACCAAGTTACAGATACCTTCTTAGCATGCTAGAGAACCAAAAAATTTGGTTGATGCTTCCTGAATCTCCCAGTCATGAATCTATACTCCAGATGCACCTACCCTTCATGATTTGTGTGCTTTGCATCCTTCACCACACAATATCCCACATGGAAACCAGAGGGGATGAAAAGTATATTTTTCTCCTTCACCGAGGCATTGAATCCTTACATGATATACTAGTAGCATATTTCTCCAACCAAAATCCTATTAGGTGCATAAAATAGTAATAGGTGAGGTGGACCAGTATCCCCATAAATCCTAATGTATGTGTGTTTATCTTCTAGATACCAATTTCCTATGCATGCCAGGATCATTTTTTACTACCTGGAAAGATTGGGGTAGTCTTTACCAAATATTAGAAAGTATATCCTAGCCATGAAGAAGTCACAAATATGGGAGTAAAAATTATTATGCCTTCTCTCTTGTAACACGTTGAAATACACATGTACTAGCATCTCATAGACCTGTCAACTAAGTGACATACATGGGAAAGTATTTTGGGCACATAAAACATCCAAGAGAAATTATACTATATGAAACCCAGAGGGAGTACGAGGTTGTGGTGATTGGGTTTGAATGATTCTTAGGCTAATTTTCTTGGAAATGATACCTCCCTAATTAGACCTTCTTCCCCACATCACTACATGGTAGGCCAATGGTAGCCACCAATGGTAGCCAAGCTTCAAATAATTGAGAACAATCTCTTTCTTCTATAGTGGGAAAACCCCCCTATGGAATACACTAGGGTTCAATCATGCAGGCAGAGCTAACCATCTAAAGTCTCCTACTTTTAACAACTATCCTGACAATACCCCACATTCATGCATAAAATACAAAGTATAAGGATCTGATAGTCTTACCTTAAACTCCGCATCCGGTGTCGATCCTTTTGCATTCAGCTTCTTCTCGACTGCAAGTCTCCTCCAAAGGCTGACCTGCATTCAGCAAAAGACAAACAAGAAACTATGAACATGCATCTTATATATGAATTAGTGGGTTAGATGTCATAACCAAATGTAAATAAAACATAAATATTGAACACATCATATGGTGGGATGGAAAAAGTACTTCTTTTTATTAATCTCACAAAGTCACTTACAAAATGAGATCAACGACTACTCCTCGAACCTGGTCCCAGGGTCCTCTTCACCAAGCTCCAACTGTTTACATGTATCCTTCTTCTCTCACACTTCTCTCTAGAGAATGGGCATAGGCTTATGAATAAGGAAAAATGCAAGAATAGAGAATTCTGGCTCAAAACTCACAATGTGGCTGCAAATTCTTGGGGCAAGGGGGGAAAATGAAATGGGTAGAGTTTCACTGTTGCTATGTTTCTCCTTGGAATGATACCCGAACACCTCCTTTTATATGAAAAAAGCATGGGTATTCGGTTGGGTGATGGGCTATAGGCAGTGGATTAGTTGGGAAACTACCCAATAGCCTGTAATCTCAACGAATCCCTTGCAACTTTTTATTTTTTGCAACTTTTGTGGGTATACGCAGGCAGTAGTGGTGCAGGGCGCGTACATCTTCAAAAATTGTGTTTTTAAGAAGAGTTTTTCAGTGTTGGCTTGGAAAAAATAGTAAGTAAGATGGCCTGATGCCAGGTATGCATGTATGGTGCAATTTAGTGTTATAAAAGATGCCCCCTAATGTGTGAGGTCAGAAGAGCATCCGATGGTCGAAATACATTACAAATCTTCACCAACGTACGAAGCGAGTGAGCCCGGGACTAGAGTTCAAGAGGTGCTATCTGCAAAATAAAAATTGTCACACTGAGGCGGGCATAACCATGCTTAGTATGAAATAAATCATCGCTTCCAATCAAATACATTGCAGATCCATGTCATATAACTATATAAAGTGTAGCCACGAGCAATACACAATGGATATACATCTCAAAATCAAAGATATACTTTATAGTATCCATATTCAAGAAGCCAATGATGCCTGATGGCTAGAGATGAGGTCTTCAGAGCTCGAGCAACAAATTCAAGATATTCAAAACTTGGGTAGGAGTGTAATGTGAGTGTACGACTTCACTACCCAGAGGTCTTCGACAACTCATCGGGAAACACACAATAGGATCTTGGTGATAAGGCAAAGAACTTCATTGATTTAGAACAAGGAATTGATTGGACTTTAGGGATGGTTGGGCATGAGGTCAAGAGACAAACTGCAGAAATGCCATCTCAAGTTGGGTAAAAATTCCCTTGGAAAATAGCACGACCAATGATCAGACTCAGGCAACAAGACATTGACCTAAGTTCATGATGCGGCGAGGCAACACAAACTCTCCATATGTTTGGAAGGATAACCAAACGGAGGAGGACATAGATCTATGTTATGAGAACAAATTCATAAGGTCATATTAAATCCCAAATCTTCACGAACAAATAGAAGGATGTGCTTTGTCCAAGGGTGACTCATTGTGCTGCCATAAAAAGAAAATACTTTTCCCATCCTCTTTTTGGGGTATATTTGATTTTTTTGTCTTTTTCATTATTTTGGAGATCTTGAAAAAGAATAAAAGAATGCTATGTTACAAAGGAGGAACGAGTGTCACAAGCATACTAGTTCCAAGCGCAAGGAACACACTAATGCTCATAGCAAGGAGACATGTGCAGGAAAAAGGAAACTCGGGAAAATTCCTCCATGGGTCAAGGTGTCAGATCCCAGAGACAAAGTGCTACAAGGCTTGCATATAAGGCATGCTTCAAAGGTTCAGTTAATAGCAACATGGAGCCGACATTAGGCCAAAAATGCAGGAATGCAAATTCAATTAGCAGGACATGATGAAACCCCCTTCAATGTATTTTTTACGAGCCAAGAGAAGGTAATCTCGATGGTTTTTCATTTTTAGAGAGTCCAAAAAAACATAAAAGAAGACTCCAATGGGGTACCTTTTTTGAAGATAGTCTAGTTGACTCAAAAAAGGGATAAACTAGCACCGAAAATACGTCTATTCAAAACCATTTTAACGAGTGTGAAAAAGATAAGATCACTCAACAATCGTTTCAATTTTAAGGAGTCTGAAAAGAGCTTAACTATGGACTCATTGCCTTTTTCTATATTTAGTCTCCTTATCCCAAAAAAGGTGAAATTTACTTAGGAGAACTCTCTCGGCGAGATGAATCTCTCGAGGTGTACCTTTTTCCTCCTTAATGTACAGCCCGGAAAAGGGGGTAAACTCATGCCAATAGATGTTTTTTTGAACCAATTAACGAGTGTGAAAGAACAAGGTCACTAGAAGATCTTTTCAATTTTAAGGAGTCTGAAAAGAGCTTAACTATGGACTCTGTAGATGTCATTATTCTGGACCAATTTAACGAGTGTGAAGGAACAAGGTCACTCAGCTAAATTTTCGATTTTAAGGAGTTTGGAAAGAGATTAACTATGGACTCCGTGGGGGTTCCTTTTTCATAAATTTAGTCCCTCAGGCCCGAAAAAGGGGTAAAATTATACCTGAGAATACTCTTCTAGCGAACCGAAGTTCCTAGAGTGTACCTTTGTTTGTAAAATTGGCCATCTAGACCGAAAAAAGGGTAAACTACCACCGGATAAACGTTCCTTCAAATTTTAGTTTGGCGACCGTGAAGGACAACAACATCGCTCAACAATATTTTCATATTTAGAGGGTCTGAAAATGGCTTAAAGAAGACCCGTTTTGTGGGAGTCCCAAGGGTGAGGTCAAGAGTGATAACATATCAAACATATGAGGCTCAATCTCATAATCAGGACAAGACTAACAAGGAATCCCAAGCCTAAAGTCATTAACGATGACATGGACACCAAAATGAAACCAGAATCTACCTAGGGAATCCACGTGGAGGTAGGATCTACCACTAAATTACGACACTTATAAAACAACAATGATGGTTCCATGTCGCAATTTGGTGGGTTCGATCCTATGGCAAAGCGGAAAAGACAACAAGATGCAGAAAGTGGTTAAATGCAAAAAGTTGGGAAAAATGACTTTTTACCAAAAGACCTTAAAAGTGTCCCATATCTAAAAAGGTTTTCCCAAACCAAAAGTAAAGTGTATCGTAACATCCAAAGAGAAACTCAAGAACCACGTTAAATGATTTTCAAGCTAGAAAAAACGACAAAAGGGGTAAAAAAATGACAAAAAGGGTCAAAAAAGTCTATAAATAGAAGTTGGCAGCTCATTATCACCATTGCAAATTGAGAATTGACCAAAAAGCCAAAAACACCCCTTTGTTAAAGAATTTGATTCCAGGAGCTTCAGTGGACGAAACAAACTTCCACTTGGACCAAGTAATTACAAACTAGCTTCTCTTGCATTTCCATACTTTCCTTTTACATTAGTTTTAGTTTTTTTGGGGGCGTGCACCTTTAAAAAAGGTTGACCCTACGTGTACGCAAGTTGTCCTAGGAAAACCCACATATACCCATGGGTAGAAAAGAAATTTCCCATGTGCATACATGACTGTGTCCAATATAGACCATGTACACCCTCAAAAATATGGAAAAAATAAAAATGCAATCATTAAATCTCCTTTGAACTTGTTATTTTGTAGAATGTACATCCATTAGAGAGAGAGGGAGCATGAGGACATTGATATACTGGTCGATGAGGACCCTGCAGCAATGGTCGCATTGAGACAATGCGGTTTGTGGAAGTTCTTCCGGTGTCCATTCATGAGGGAATAACCCAGGTTGTTGAATGCCTTGGTAGACTATTGGTATCCTGACACTGAGGCGTTTATGCTCGAGGGGCAGTCATTGAATCCAATGACCGAAGACATTTAATTTCTGACTGGCCTCTTGAGGAGGGGTGAACAAGTCAACTTGCGTGCTTTTCACCCTGGGCATCACAACATTGTAGAGATGATTGGACTCCATTGTGAGGATGACACTGAGAAAGTAGGTTCTCAGGTGCCTATTGACAAGATTACCAACCTATCACTCAAAGTGATATTTTTACTCATTGGGTGGATCACTGGATCCACAACTTTACATCAGGCCTTCTGGGTGCACATGCATTGTGCAGTGCAGTGCTTGAATGCATGAATATTTGATTGGAGCATGACCATTATAGACTACATGAAGAGACAAATCACCGAGTGTCATGGGCGTAGCAAAAAATACTTTGGATTTGGGACCATTTTGTGCTCATTCTTTTTTGAGAGAGTCCCCAATCTTAGTCCACGAGAGACAATGCGATGGCATGTGGCCTCCCTCCCAACAGTTTGTAGATGGGAAACATTGCTACCATGACAGGGGGGAGGAAGGACCATAAAGGCCTTCGACGATGCATTTTTTGACTGGTGGGCACAACAGATTCTGGCGATAGAGGACTACCCCTATGCCAGGATCAACTTTTCTAGGGACTCGGAAATGACCATACCTCCCGAAGCAGAGCGAGGAGAGATAGGTACGTTCATTTTTTAATGTTATTTAATTAATTATTTATATATATATCATTTTTTATGGGAATCAGAGTATCTAACAACTATGTATCTGTTTATGTACAGATGTGGGGCCAGTGCATCCAGTAGACTTCTCGAGGACTAGGTGGTGTCCTCAACCAAAGGCAGTACTAGCCATAGCCAAAAGACCAATAGAAGCAGCAGGGGGACCTCCAACTGGAGAGGCTGAGAGAGTTTTGAGACGGGTAGAGCGGAACCTCATCGCGCTCACTTGCGCAGTCCCTATGGCAGAGATCGGGGATCTCCCACCACCGATGCAACCTCACATAGTTGGGGTGCCACAGACCTGGGTCCAACTCTTCCGGCATTTATCAAATGTTGTGGTTCACTATGGCAGGGCCAACAGGCCCAACCCTTAGCTTAGGATGGACCACTTACGTGTCGGGGGTAGTTTTTGTATATTTTTTAGAGCATAAGCCCCGTGATGTGTACTAGAAATGTATTTTTGAGGTGCTTGCACCCACTTATGTGCTCTGAGACTTTCGATATATATATATATATATATATATATATATA
>JZKD02S0076098.1:246543-266048 GCA_000966675.3 Picea glauca
CAAAGGATAACTTATTAATTGCGGGAGGATAAGATATTAAATAAAGGGGGATAAGGGGCATTAACAGGAAGGGATAAGAAGGTAATAAATGAGTTAGGTAGGGAGTAAAAGAGGCAGGAAGTCGGTGAAGGAGGGATAAGGAAGGGAAGGATTTTGACGAGAGGCCATTCTACAGAGGTTGGGGGGGATGAATTTTGGGGAGCTCTGGATTTGCGGAGAGAAGTGAAGTTATGGAGTAGGATTGATACAGTGCACCGAAGTTGCTGGGGGTTTTGGGCATAGGGGCCAGGATATCCGTTGATATCCTGGAGCTAGGGAGTTACCTAGTTGGCAGGGAGGAACTAGGTTTTGGGCAGTGTTTTGCAGAAGCGGTCAAGGAGGCAAGCGGCAGACAAACAAAGGTTATGAGCATCAGGTTCAAGTATTTAAGATTTTGCAATGCTTTTAAACGATTATAAAAAAATTATTATTATTGAAAAATTTGTAGGCGAATGTGCTTAATTATAGAAATTTCTTGAATTTTACGGATATGTTGTAAATTAAATGGTTGTTTATTTAATTCGGCCCGTTACAAGAAACACCTGTGAAGTAGATGCAGTCTCACCCAAAGTATCTATGAGGGGGTTGAAGGAAAGATATATCTACAACCAAAGGCGATATCAAGTGGATCCAATACAAGAACAATACAACATTTATATACCACTACCAGCTTAGAGCTACTCTACACATATATCTATTAGATCTAACATAGTAATACAATAGAAGTATATCAAATGACATAGAACACAACATCAATCACACACAACACAATATATATGTGGTTCACCCTCTCTCTAGGGCTATGTCCACAGAACTGTGCTTTATAATATATTAAGATGAAGCATACAATTCTTGTTTACGCTCTTAGCTAACAGATCTTCTTTCTTCTCCTCTCTGTCTCTCCCCTTCCTATGCACCCAGCTGCAAGACTGATATTCACACCCAGCTGAAGATCTTACAATACCAAAAGGCTCTTACACCTAACACTTCTCTCTCACACAACAATAATTTCTCACACCGATACAAGACTAGAACTAACAATACCAACAACAACCCATCCCAGGTCCTTTAGACCTCTATTTATACATTACAATATCTCACCAATAGCCTTAGGCTGAGACCTAAGTGTCAAAACCATAGATACTAAAACCCTAGGTCAACTTGACCCACATTTTCAGGGCTTCGCTAGCCTGTCTTTCCTTCCTTCTCGCGCGGTGCTCCAAAGCATCCAACGGTGGCTTTTTTCGCTTGCTGAGTTGTCCATTATACATCTTCCTTTCTGATCTGTCATCCTCGATCTTCTCATCTAAAAACCTACTTTCTCTTACTTCGCACCGTCTTTTCTCCTCTTATGCTCACTTCTACCCAGTATCAGTCACTGTGTCTTCCGTGCAATTCACATTTTTCCTTTTCTTCCTTAATATTTTCTTGCTTCCAACTCTAGTCCTCCCTTCCTTCCTTGTAAAGACTATATTTTATGTGTCTGGTACCTAGTTTCAACTACACTTGGTACCTAGACCCTTTTCCTTTTTCTTTTACTAAGAGCTGTGAGGCAACTGGTTGTCGCAATACAATTTCAACCGGATCCCATTCACTAATCCCTCCTTCCATTCTCCATTCAAAGTCTTCAACTATGCAACTCCTCCTTTTGTAACATAGGAAACCTCATATGGCCCAAGCCAATGCATTCTAAACTTTCCTGGATGCTTCATGAACTTACTGTCATATGCCAATACCAAATCACCTTGCTTAAATGTCTTCTTTTTTATGTGTTTTTCATGGTAGGCCTTCTCTCTTTCTTTTTGAACCTGCTGGTGAAATCTTGCAATAAATCTGTCTTCTTCCAGTTTGACCAACTGCACAAGCCTCTCTTGAACAGTGCCAGTGTAATCCATATCTGTAAAGGCTGCAATTCTCATACTAGAGACCAAATATTCCATGGGTACAACTTCTTCTAGACCATAGACCAATTTGAAGGGGGTCTACATGGTCAGTTTCTTGCAAGTTATTCTGTAGTCCCATAATACTGCTGGTACTCTCAAATCCCGATCATCCCTATTCACACTACATATCTTTGTCAATGTTGTCTCCAAGATTTTATTTAATTCTTCAACTATCCCATTTTATTGTGGATGATAGGGTGTTCTCTTATGATGGCGAAATTCAAATTCCCAAGTCAAGGCTTCAACGGTCTTATTGATGAAATGTGTGCCTTGATCGCTCATAAGGGTCTTCGGGCATCCAAACCTGGTTATGATATCCTCAAATATGAAGTGTTCAACTATAGTTGCACTACAATTCTTAACTGCTCTTTCTTCTGCCCATCTGGTCAAGTACTTTGTTGCAGTGATTATGTACCTTGCTCCCGTGCGCTTTCTTGGTGGGTTTGTAGGTCCCACGAAGTCAATGGCCCATTTCTCAAATGATTGTAGGGTCAACTATGGTGCTAAAGGGATTTCATCTCTTCTGGATGGTTTCCCAACTCTTTGACATGCATCGCAGGCTCTGTAATAGTCCTTAGCATATCTGTGTAGAGTAGGCCACCAAAGGCCATCCCTAAGAATCTTTTGCGTTGTTTCTTTCATTGCGTAGTGTCCTCCTGTGATGCCTTCATGTGCTTCTACGAGGATCAATGGCCTCTCTTCTTCCATAACACCCCTTCTCAATATCTCGTCAAGTCCCATCTTGCATAGTTGTCCGGCTATAAGTAAAAAATCTGCAGTGCATACTACCAGTTCTTTCTTCTGGGTGATTGTGTAATCACTAGGTGCCATTCCTGTTGACAGGAACTGGACTATCTCTGTGAAGCGATCATCGATTTTTCTAATGGCCAACAACTATGCATCCGGAAGTGTATCCTCCAAGCAAGTAGTCTCTTATCCATGTTCCAACCTCGATAAGTGGTCAGGACCTTTGTTCATTTAACCACAATCTCAAAATCATATTCCTAAAATAGCAGAAACCACTTGCATATTCTTCCCCCCAACACTGTATTTTTGACTAATTATTTCAGCATGGAGTGATCAGTAAACATTTTAAAGTGTCATCCCAAAAAGTAGTGGTGGAACTTCTGCAGCACGTACACCATCGCTAACCCTTCTCTCTCAGTGGTGGTGTAATTAATCTTAGCTTTTGATATCTTTCTACTAGCAAAGGATAGCGGGTGGTCGATGTCTCCATCTCTCGGTTGTGCTAACACAACTCCTAATGCAATGGAAGATGCATCTACATGCACATGAAACTCCTTAATCCAATCTAGGAAAACCAGAATAGGCGCAGTAACCATTTTTTGTTTCAGTGTGTTGAAACTCTGTTGGCATTCTTCTGTCCAATGAAACTGATAGTATTTCTTCAAAATCTTCTCCATGGGTGTTGTAATATGTGCATAGCCCTTAATGAACTTCTTGTAGTATCTAGTGTGTCCTAGTGAAGTTTGCAGTTGTTTGACTGAAGTAGGAGGGGGTAGATCGACTATAATGGAAATCTTGGATGGATCTACCAGCAATCCCTGCTTACACACAATATGACCTAGCAATACTCCAAAGGGTGAAAATAAGATGCACTTCTTCAGGTTTAAGGCAATCTAACTATGACTGCACTTATCCAACATTAGTCTTAAACATTCAATATGATTCTAAAAAATGTTGAAAATAGTCCAATCATCAGAATATGCTTCCAGGAATTTATGTAAACACTCCTTAAACGCTTCGACCACCACCCTGGAAAATATGGCTAGTGCATTATTCAAGCCAAATGGCATCACTGTATACTGGTAGGATCCCCATTATGTTTCAAATGTGGTCTTGTGGCGATCTTCCTTGGCAATCCAGATCTGATGGTATCTTGAAAATCCATCTGTAAAAGAATATACCTCCTATCCTCCTACATTGCCTAACACTTTATCAGTAAATGGTGTAGGGAATGGGTCCTGTAAACAGGCATCATTCGGCTTCCTCAGATCTACGTAGATCCTGATCTCTCCTATCTTTTTGTCTTGTACCACCATAGGGATAATCCATTCTGACACTTCAATAGGTTCTATGATTCCTTCTTCCAGCATTCTGTTGAGCTCAATTTTCACTTTCTCCTTATATTTAGGGTTCAATCTGTAAGGTCTCTATTTGATTGGCCTGGCATTTGGTTTCAAAGGGATCCTCATCTCCCCCATAGGCCCTTTAATACCCTTCATGTCAGTGAACTTGGTTGGAAACAAGTCCTGATAGTCATGTAGCAACCTTGTAATCTTGTCAATAGTGGAAACATCCCAATAATCTCCAACATTTGCAAGTTTTGGTGTCTGCTCTGTTCCAATGTTGACTTTCTTGATCTTGATCGGTTGTCCAATGAAAGGTAGTTCAAATCCTGGTCCTTCTATGTCTCTTTGGCCTTCTGTTTCAGTGATGTTCACATTCCTTGGATCATCGTCTTCGGCTGCATTGATATTGTAATAGCCTTGCAACTTCAGTCCATTCATCCTCTTCTTGTTCCAAAGGGATGCTAGGTGCCTCCTCGAACACTTTTTGTCTTATGACCTATAATGATTGATCTACTGTAGTATATTGGCTTTCAAACAAAAAGGTAGTTACAAAGTTCTGGGTCATACCTTCCCAATCTATAGTGATGAGGCACAATTCTTCTTTTAGGTACCAGTTCATAGGGGTTGTGTCCAACGTGTTTATGAATTTGTGCACCCACTGTTCTTGAGGGATATTTCTCCAGGTTTCCTCACAACTTCTCACATGTTCCTTTGGACAACTTAGACCTTTGTATCTAACTTTGCAGCTTTCTACTTTCTCTGAAAACCGTGCTATCATCAAAGTGCGACATTGTACCCAGTCTATAATATTGTTTTTGTGTGTCCCCCACCATCTCAATGGAGTTGATTTCAGGGCCTCATCCATTGCCAATAATCTTTGTTGTGTTGGTAAAATTTCTTTAAAGTTCACCAAGAATTATTCCAAATGATTCATACCATCAAAGGTGGGCAAGTTACTTACTGTTGTGTCGATCCAGCGAACTTCTTGGGTTAATCTAGAATATGTCCTTGTAGATACTTCATACATTTTGTTTTTCCAGATTTCTAGTGCTTCTTCTAAATCTAATGAACATGCGTTGTCACTTCGCCAAATCAAATTCCCATCCATCGTAAGATTAATGTAGTCTTGTTGTCTGGCTATTAATTTGTATATGTTTTCTAGTTCATATGCATGGTCTTCTTCTCTGATGGGTTATGTGTATCTATGAACTTCATTAGGATCTAAAGGTGCGATGAACCTAAGGCCATCTCCTTAAAACATCATTTTTCTTTTCTTTAAATCAACCACAGTGGAATTATTGAAATTCCAATCAATTCCTAACAACGCAGGGTAAGGACAACTATCATCAACTATCTCAATCACCTCGAAGTCTGAAAACGTCCTTACTCTATTGGTGTCCACAAGGATATGTTCCAATATACCAAAGGGGCTTACTGCCTATTGGTTATCCATCTTAAGCCTGATAGGGGAATAGATCAACTTACGTTTTCCCATCAGTGCCCAGGTTTTCTTCATCATGACATTGATTTCTGACCCTAAGTCGAGGACCACATAATCTATATCATGCTTTTCAATATGAGCATTAAGGTGTAGTTCTTTATTTGTCCTTCTCTTCTTGGATAGTTGATGTACTTCTTTATTCAGTAAAGGATCTACCCTTCCTATCTCATACCATCTGACCAAATTTTGTAGTTCTTGTATGGATTTCTTATCTTTAATTAGCGCTATAAACGTATACAAGAAACTGATAAGTTTACTCACCTATTTTCCATCTCTGGGTGAAGAAGAATGATCAAATTCTAGAGGCATTCCACATTCTCTTACTTATGTTTGTGTCTTCGATGAAGAGCCTTGGTCTCTCCCGAATTCTTTTCTTGCCTCCTCAAATATTTGTCTTTCTTTCTTTGCATCAAACACTTGTGTCTTCTTTGTAGCTTTTCTGACTCCTGATTCTTCTGTATTCCATAGATCACTCTATCCTCTCTTGTAACAATGCCTCCTCTAGTGATAACAACGACTCTGGGATATTCTCTATGAGGTTCTACTTTGACTAGTTGTATTTGCATGTTCTGTTGAGGTCTCCATCTCTCCTGAAGTTTATCCAACAATGTTGGACATTCCTCGATAACATGCTCGAAGGAGTTGCAATAGCTGCAAGTGGTACAAGGGTTCTGAAAGTCCCTTGACAAGTGTCCTAGATGTGTGCAGTTATAACAGATTATCTATCCTTGACCTCGACACATACCTCCTCCTCTTCCTCTTCCTCGGAATCCACCACAAGGGTTGAAGTTTCCTCTCCCACAGGAGTTATACTGCGCAGTGCTTCCTTCTTGTTGTACTTCACCTTGAATTTTGTATATATCCCTTGACCTTTCATGCATGAGATCGTAAGACCTACAATCCCTGTCATCATGTCCTACTGACTTACAAAACATGCAATACAGATTTGTGGGTGTCTGGATATATTTTTGCATATAGTAACATTCACCAGGGCGATGTCGATTTCTACATTCCTCGCACCAGGGTAGGGTAACTTGCTTCAAGGGGATCTAAGCTCCAAAGGCTAAGTATTCATGGAATAGGGGACATTTCTCTTTTTCATGGCCTTTTGATTTGTATCTGATACACCATATGTCTTCTCTTTTATCTTTTCCCTTGTCTTTCTTCATATCTTTGACTTGCAGTGATAGGCTAGTTAGCTGACTCAAGATTTGACTCATACCTGAGCTGGATTCTCCCATTAGGGATGATTCTAATTTCATGGAAATTTCCAGTGCCTTAGATTGTGAAGTAATCTTCGGTTGCATTAGAGGAACTCTGATATTTGGAAAGACGGTAGAAATGAACCATTCCTTGTTCTGCTCATCTAGGATCTGGAAACTCAACAGGCTCGTCAAGGTTTTAAACCTCTAATCGAAATCCCATACAGGTTCAACTATTCTCTGCTTGATTTCTTTCATTTATGTAATGCACTGTGACTCTGACTTGGGTTTCTTGAATTCGATAATCAATGCGTTCTTGATCTCATTCAGCGGTTTAGGCTGGGCAATTCCCTTAACAAACTTCATGTACCAGCTCAGTGCGGGGTCTCTTAGGGTAGTACTAAACTGAGCTCATTTGATAGCTTCATCGGTGATGTTATTAATACTCCATACGGCTTCGCATAGAAACCAGTGCTGATCAGGATATTCAGATCCATCTCCTCTTAAAGTGGGTAACCTCATCTCATCTGCCATAGATCTTCTTAGGTTTCCTAACTAAATATGTGGCAGACTACTAGTAACAGTGATCTAAGCGCTTTGGTGACTTTGATTACTCTGATTGCTTAATGTTGTTGAAACAACAATAGGAGTAATAGTACTTACTTCGTTAGTCGACGTAGTTCCTGAAGTTTCTAGCTCTTTTCGGTGAGGTTCCTCTTTCCTAGCGGATTCTGAATGCTCTCCGTCTATCAGATCTGCCTCTTCTCTACTGTAGAAACCTTCGTCCCTGTAGTTCTTCTTAAACAGGTTCGTGAGAGGAACTTATTTGAACACTCTCCCACTGCGGATATGTCCAGGTTCTGTGTCATTGTCGTTGTTTGAGTTCTTGAACATTAGCTCTTCAATCGAGAAAACTATTGTATCTTCAAGATGTTCTTCTCATGCAATAACCTCTTGATCTTCAACTTCAAAAAGTGTAAAAGTTTTCCTCTAGGTCCCTTAAAGAAACATCTCTCTGCTTGGATATACGATTCTACTCTGTCAACAACCAACTCAGTGATATACCTTCTAATGATACTATCAAACCAGTGATCTACTGCTCTTGACATGACGTTGTCAACTCTCTTGACCTTCTTGATCAGCGCCGACGTCCAAACCATAGGTGGCCTAGATTTGATCTCAAATTGGGTATCTGCTAACCTAGCTAGCCACTTGTATAACTCCCTACAGATTCCTCCAAAGAAAATCTTGTGTATATCAGTAAAGATATATCTTTCCAGCCAATCCTCTGTACTAAGATTAGGGATCTTGTTCTAGGATTCAGCGAAATCCTTTTCTTGATCTTCTATCCACTTCTGAATCTCTTTCTTTGATGGAAACCACCTTAACATTCCCTCAAGAAGATTCCTTTCCCGACAACAAAACCATTTGTTGGAACAGGGGAATACCCAGGGTTCAACTCCAAGAGTGCACCAACAAGCCCTAACTACTGACCCTTTCGAAAACACCTGCGAAGCAGATGCAGTCTCACCCGATCTAGCTATGAGGGGGTTGTAGGATAGATATGTCTACAACCAAATGGGATATCAAGTGGATCCAATACAATAACAATACAACATTTATATATCACTACCAACTCATATCTACTATGCACAACTATCTATCATATCTAACACAGTAATACAATAACAGTATATCAAATGGAAAAGAACAGAGCATCAATCACACACAACATAAGATATATGTATTTCACCCTCTCTCTAGGGCTACTTCCATAGAACTATACTTTATAATATATTAAGATGAAGCATACAGTTCTTGTATGCACTCTTAGCTAGAATATATTCTTGCTTCTCTGCTCTGTCTCTCCCCTTCCTGCGCACCCAACTGCAGGACTGATCTCCGCACCCAACTAAAGATCTTACAATACCATAAGGCTCTTACACCCAGCACTTCTCTCTCATAGAACAATAATCGCTCACATCGATAACAATACTAGAATCAACGATACCAACAACAACCCATCCCAGGTCCATTAGACCTCTATTTATACATTACAATTGCTCACTGACAGCCTTAGGTAGAGATCTAAGTGTCAAAACCCTAGATACCAAAACCCTAGGGTTTTAGTCATCTAGGTTTTTTGTATCTAGGGTTTTGACACTTAGGTCTCGGCCTAAGGCTATCAGTGAGCTATTGTAATGTATAAATAGAGGTCTAAAGGACATGGGATGGGTTGTTGTTGGTATTGTTGATTCTAGTCTTGTTATCGGTGTGAACAATTATTGTTGTGTGAGAGAGAAGTGGTAGGTATAATATCCTTCTGGTATTGTAAGATCTTCAACTAGGTGTGGATATCAGTCATGCAGCTGGATGCACAAGAAGGGGAGAGATAGAGAGAAGAAGAAAGAAGATTTAATAGCTAAGAGTGCAGAAAAGAACTGTATGCTTCATCTTAATATATTATAAAGCACAGTTTTGTGGACGTAGCCCTAGAGAGAGAGTGAACCACGTATATCTTGTGTTGTGTGTGATTGTTGCTCTGTTATTTGACATTTAATATACTGCTATTGCATTATTGTGTTAGATCTGATAGATAGTTGTGCAGAGTAGATCTGAGTTGGTAGTGATATATAAATGTTGTATTGTTCTTATATTGGATCCACTTGATATCCCCTTTGGTTGTATACATCTTTTTCCTGCAACCCCCTCATAGCTACTTTGGGTGAGACTGCATCTGATTCGCAAGTGTTTCCAAAAGGGCTAGTAGTTAGGGATTTTTGGTGTGCTCTTGGAGTTGAACCCTGGGTCTGCCCTTGTGCCAACAAATGGTTTTGTTGCCAGGATAGGAATATTTTTGAGGGCAAGGTTGTTACAATATCAATGCAGCCGAAGACGATGATCCAAGGAATGTGAACATCACCAAAATAGAAGGCCAAAGAGACATAGAAGGACCAGGAGTTGAACTACCTTTCATTGGACAACCGATTAAGATCAAGAAAGTCAACATTGGAATAGAGAAAACACCAAAACTTGCAAATGTTGGAGATTATTGGTATGCTGCCACTATTGAAAATATCATAGAGTTGCTACATGAGTATTAGGACTTGTTTCCAACCAAGTTCACTGACATGAAGGGTATTAAAGGTCCTATGGGGGAGATGAGGATCCCTTTGAAACCAAATTCCAGGCCAGTCAAACAGAGACCTTACAGATTGAACCCTAAATATAAGGAGAAAGTGAAAATTTAGCTCGACAGAATGCTAGAAGCAGGAATCATAGAACATGTTGAAGAGTCATAATGCATTATCCCTATGGTGTTACAAGACAAAAAGATAGGAGAGATCAAGATCTGTGTAGATTTTAGGAAGTTGAATGATGCATGTTTACATGACCCATTCCCTACACCATTTACTAACGAAGTGCTAGAAAATGTAGGAGGACAGGAGGTATATCCTTTTACAGATGGATTTTTAGGATACCATCAGATCTGGGTTGCCAAGGAAGATTGCCACAAGAACACATTTGCAGCCGAATGGGGATCCTACCAGTATACAATGATGCCATTTGGCTTGAAGAATGCACCAGCCATCTTTTCCATAGTGGTGGTCGAAGCATTTGAGTTTTTACATAAATTCCTGGAAGCATATTTTGATGATTGGACTGTTTTCAACATTTTGCATAATCATATTGAATGTTTAAGACTAATGTTGGATAAGTGCAGGAAGAGTCAGATTGCCTTAAACCTGAAGAAGTGCATCTTCTTTTCACCCTTCAGAGTGTTGCTAGGTCATATTGTGTGTAACCAGGGATTGCTGGTAGATCCATCCAAGATTGCCATTATAGTCGATCTACGCCCTCCTACTTCAGTCAAATAGTTGTGCACTGTGCTGGGACACACTGGATACTACAGGAAGTTCATTAAGGTCTATGCATAGATTACATCACCCATGGAGAATATTTTGAATAAATACTGTCAGTTTTATTGGACAGAAGAATGCTAGCAGAGTTTCGACACACTGAAACATAAAATGGTTACTATGCCTACTATGGTTTTCCTAGATTGGAATAAGGAGTTTCATGTGCATGTCGATGCATATTCCATTGAATTAGGAGATGTGTTAGCACAACTGGGAGCTAGATACATCGACCACTCGTTAGCCTTTCCTAGAAAAAATCTATCAACGACTGAGATTAATTACACCACCACTGAGAGAGAAGGGTTAGCCATGGTGTACGCACTACAGAAGTTCCGCCACTACTTGTTGGGAGGACACTTTAAAATGTTTACTGATCACTTTGCGCTGAAATACTTAGTCAACAAGCCAGTGTTGGGGGGAAGAATATGTAGATGGCTTCTACTATTTCAGGAATATGATTTTGAGATCGTGGTTAAGCCAGGATGAATGAACAAAGGCCCTAACCACTTGTCGAGGTTGGAACATGGAGAAGAGCCTACCAGCTTGGAGGATACACTTCCTGATGCATAGTTGTTGGCCATTAGAAAAATCGATGATCACTTCGTCGAGATAGTCCAGTTCCTGTCAACAGGAATGGAACCTAGTGAATATACAATCACCCAAAAGAAACAGTTGGTAGTATGTGCTACATATTTTTCACTTATACCTAGACAGTTATACAAGGTGGGCCCTGACGAGATATTGAGAAGGTGTGTTATGGAAGCAAAGAGACCATTGATCCTCATAGAAGCACATGAAGGCATCGCAGGAGGACACTACGTAGGGAAAGAAACAACGCAAAAGATTCTTAGGGATGGCCTTTGCTGGCCTACTCTACACATATATGCTAAGGACTATTACAGAGCCTCAGATATATGCCAAAGAGTTGAGAAACCATCCAGAAGAGAGGAAACGCCTTTACAACCACAACTGACCCTACAATCATTTGAGAAATGGGACATTGACTTCGTGGGACCTATAAACCCACCACAGAAGCGCACAATAGATAGATACATAATCATTGCGATCGAGTATTTGACCAGATGGGCAGAAGAAAGAGTAGTTAAGGACTATAGTGAAACTATATCTGCGTGCTTCATATTTGATGATATCATAACCCGGTTTGGATACCTGAAGATCCTTATGAGAGATCAAGGAACGCATCTCATCAATGAGACCCTTGAAGCCTTGACTCAAGAATTTGAATTTCACCATCGGAAGAGCACACCCTATCATCCACAAGAAAATGGGACAATTGAAGCATTCAATAAAATCTTGGAGACAACGTTGACAAAGATATGCAGTGTGAACATGGATGAATAGGATTTGAGAGTACCACAGTATTATGGGCCTACAGAACCACTTGCAAGAAACTGACCATGCAAACCCCCTTCAAATTGTTCTATGGTCTAGAAGAAGTTGTACCCATGGACTATTTGGTCCCTAGTCTGAGAATTGCAGCCTTTACAGATATGGATGACACTAGCGTTGTGCAAGAGAGGCTTGTGCAATTGGTCGAACTGGAAGAAGACAAATTTATTGCAGGATTTCACAACCAGGTTCAAAAAGAAAGAGAGAAGGCCTACCATGACAGACACATAAAAAACAAGGCATTTAAGCAAGGTGATTTGGTATTGGCATATGACAGGAAGTTCATGAAGCATCCCAGAAAGTTCAGAACGCATTGGCTTGGGCCATATGAGGTTGCCTATGTTATAGAAGGAGGAGTTGCACAGTTGAAGACTTTGAATGGAGAATGGAAGGAGGGATTAATGAATGGGATCCAGTTTGAATTGTGTTGTGACAACCAGCTGCCTTGAAGCTCTCAGTAAAAGAAAAAGGAAAAGGATCTAAGTACCAGGTGCAGTTGAAACTGGGTACCAGACACAAAAAAGACAGTTTGCACAAGGAAGGAAGGGAGGACTAGAGCTAGAAGCATAGGCTGCACTACACAGTCTGAAGTTGAAGCACAATAGAAGGATCAGATCTGAAGTGCCTCGAGATGAGTCACATGTGATTTTTGGGGGCCTGTTGGCCCTTGGATATGGAAGAAAGCGAAGATTAAGAAAGAAAAGGAAAAATGCTAACTGCGCAGAAGACACAGTGATTGATACTGGGTCGAAGTGAGCAGAAGAGAAGAAAAGACTGTGCGAAGTAAGAGAAAGCAGGTTATTGAATGAGGAGATCGAGGATGACAGGTCAGAAAGGAATATGGATCATGGACAACTTAGTAAGCTAAAAAATCCATTGTTGGATGATCTGGAGCACTGTGTGAGAAGGAAGGAAAGATAGATTGGCGAAGCCCTAAAAATGTTGGTCAAGTTGACCTATGGTTTTAGACACCTAGGGTTTTGGTATCTAGGGTTTTTACACTTAGGTCTTAGCCTAAGGCTGTCAATGAGCTATTGTAATGTATAAATAGAGGTCTAAAGGACCTGGGATGGGTTGTTCATGGTATTGTTGGTTCTAGTCTTGTTATCAGTGTGAGTGATTATTGTTGTGTGAGAGAGAAGTGCTAGGTGTAAGATCCTTCTGGTATTGTAATATCTTCAACTGGGTACAGAGATCAGTCCTGCAGCTGAGTGTGTAGGAAGGGGAGAGACAAAGAGGAGAAGAAAGAAGATCTGCTAGCTAAGAGTGCATACAAGAACTGTATGCTTCACCTTAATATATTATAAAGCATAGTTTTGTGGACGTATCCCTAGAGAGCGAGTGAACCACGTATATCTTGTGTTGTGTGTGATTGATTCTATGTTCTCTGTCATTTGATATACTTCTATTGCATTATTGTGCTAGATCTGATAGATAGTTGTGCAGAGTAGATCTGAGATGGTAGTGATATATAAATGTTGTATTGTTCTTGTATTGGATCTACTTGATATCCCCTTTGGTTGTATACATCTCTGTCCTGCAACCCCCTCATAGCTACTTCAGGTGATACTTCTTCTGCTTCGTAAGTGTTGCCGAAAGGGCCAGTAGTTAGGGCTTGTTGGTGCACTCTTAGAGTTGAACCCTGGGTTTGCCCCTGTGCCAACAGATTCCAACCCTTGAGTCCCATTGATGTTTCACTACCTATTACAAACACACAAGTATAATATTCCCATGTTCAGTCTGAGGCTGACAAAGCTATCATATTCATTGATCGGATTCAACACATCTGCTAACACGTCCATGAGATTTTATAGAAAGCCAATGCTAAGTACAAGCAACGCCATGATAAACATAGGGTAACCCCCCAGTTTTAGGTGGGAGACAAGGTTTGGTTGCATTTGCAGAAATAACACCTTACAGGGGCCCATCGAAATCTCTGCCCTTCGCTATGGGAATTACATTATCACCACGACTGTGGGTAGAAATTATTTTGAGCTCAACACTCCACCCTTCCTTGGCTTGCACCCCATGTTCAATGTGGAACTCCATCGACCATATTTTCCACCATTATTGGACACCGTAGAGAATGAAAAACAATTGACACCAACAAAGATCAACCCCGACTGCATGGAACATGCATCCACTGATCAGATAGTGGACACACATGTCAAGGGAACTCGCCAGTAGAGGATCCAGCTTTATCAGGTTGTCAAGGCAGGGAAGCTCCTACACCAAGGCAAGTGGCTCACCCGGGGCCAAATTTAGCATAATTTTCCTCACCTGATGGGGGTTATCAATGCAATGGAGACCATCTATTCCTAAGGGGGGAGGACTGATCCATGTGGATATTGGTGGCCACCCACCTATTCCAATTGGATCCTCTTGAAAGTTTTTAGTTAAGCACGTTCTTTTGTACTTATTTGTAATTCTGTGGCTATCTGAAGTCCTACACATATTCCAGGTAGAGACTGGTGGCCACCCACCTAATCCAACTAGATTATGTTGGAACTATTCATGTCAACACATATTTATGTACTTCCAGGGCCATTTTGGGGCCCTAAACAGTGTTTTTTTGGCTTGTCACAGTGAAACTATATATGGAGTTATCTTTTGATGGTATAATGTGTAGTTATCAATAATACCTTTCCAACGGGCTATCACGCACCTAAAATGAAGGTCGTATGCAAAATTTACGACCCTGAGAAGTTGAGGTACCAACTTACCCATCGAGGCCCACATAACTTTTGGCATTTCATCTCCTAGGATTAGGTTTTTGGATGTCTAGGGTTTTGGAATTCATGAGTAATGTTAAAAGGGACTTTGGAGCCTCATTGCAATCATTCTTCTCAGATAGATGCACATAGCAGCCACATCTCTTCTTAAAGATAGCTACCACCATTCAAGCAAGTTGTTTTCAGTTCTGTAGCTTTACAATTTTAGCCTATATTATTTATTCAATAGAAGTTATTGTTCACTGGATATTTGTTTTTGTTCTCTGTATCTTTGTGTTATTATATTCATTTTGTTATTCATTTCATTTCTCTCATCAATCCATATCATTAGTAGCCCAACATAAAGATAAACTGAAGAATCCTAAGAAGCAACATCCTCGCCAATATAAAAAGAAAAACAAGGGTCCCAAATCCACTTAGACGGCTTCAAATCCTAATGGTGACAAAAGAGTTAAATCTAAAAATAAGAAGACTGACAAACATTGCAACTATTGTGGGAAAGATGATCATTTTGAGTCCAAATGTTTCAAGAAGATGGCAGCTTTAGAAGCAGTGATGAAGAAGCACAAATTCAGTATTGATTCTACTTCTTGTTCTTATTCTTCTCATGGACATGCACTTTATGCTTTTGGTTTCTCCTTTAATACAACTTCTACTTCTTCTTCTAATGAGTGGCTTATTGATTTTGGAGCATCTTATCATATGGCTAAGAAGAAATCCATATTTTCTACTCTAAATGAATGTAACACCAAGAAAATATTTGTTGGTGATTATAAATCTCTTAGTTTTATAGCATCTAGAATAGTTCAAGTAGATAATGGTCATTTCAATGATGTATTATGTGTTCCAAGTATTTCCTGTAACCTTCTATCAATATATCAAATCACTCATTCAGGTGAAGGTAAAACTGCAGATTTTTCACCTCACCAGGTTGTAATCAAGGATCTAAAAGATCCTCGGCATGTTCTTACAACTAGAATTTTTTATGACTTTACTAGGTTGTACAAGTTCGACAACTTTGGGTCATCATCTTTTCCATCAGTTTTTGTTGTTCATAGAGATGACTTGAGAAAATTTGGCATGAGTGTTTTGTTCATCTAAACTATCGCCCATTGCAGCAACTACGTAATCAAAATATGGTGACTAGTATTGCTCTTGTTTCATGCAGATATGGTGTTTGTGTCAATTGTGTTCTCGGAAAACATCATCGGGACATTTTTGACAAATGTGCCTCTTGGCATGCCTTGATCCCTTTTCATATTTTTCATAATGAGTTGTGTGGTCCACTTTCTTATCCTACTTTTTATGGGTGCAAGTATTTCTTAAATTTCATTGATGACTTTTCCAGACATACTTGGGTTTACTTCTTAAAACTTAAGAGCAAAGTTTTTGGCAGGTTTATGGCCTACAAGGCCCTTGTGGAAAAGTAATCTAGACATCAAATTCAAAGGTTAAGAACAAAAAATGGAGGTGAATATGTGAACAATAATTTTACAAGCTATTGCACCACATAGGGAATCCAAATGCAACACATTGTTCCATATACAACACAACAAAATGGTGTTGTTGAGAGAAAGAACCACGCATTAAAATAAATGGCTAATTGCATGATCCAATCTAAGGGATTAAGTCAAAAGTATTTGGTGGAAGCCATCAACTGTGAAAATTACATAGTAAATTGCACTCCCACCAAGGCTCTTACAAATATGACACCTGAAGAAGCATGGACTAAAATTAAACCAGATGTAAATCACTTACTGTATTTGGTAGTCTAGCATGGACTCAAATTTTTGATGAGAAAAGGAAAAATTGCAGCCTAAAAGTGAGAAGTGTATATTTTTTGGTTATTCTGAAGATGTCAAAGGTTATATACTTCTTCAACCACATTCTAACAAAATTATTATTAGAAGAGATGTTAAATTTGATGAAAATATCTTGGCCTGCAAGCCTAATTCGATGAATGTGCCTTCTTCGGCCTGCGAGCAATCTTTGGTGTTTGTGCCTTCTTCGGCCTGCGAGCAATCTTTGGTGTTTGTGCCTTCTTCTATTCCTATAATAGTTTCTTCTTTAAATGATGAAAGTAAGGATGAAAATCCACATCCGCCTACTCACCTTCCCGTCGATGATTTCGTTGAACCTGAACCAACACCAACACCATCACTTCCTAGATGGGTAAATTCAACATGAGAAGTAGGTGGTGATATTGTCGGTGATCCTTCATATCAGCGTCGAACATGTTGACAATTCCAAAAAGACTCTTCTCTTTTGGATAAATTTTCTGAGACTCATGATCCAGAGACATTTGCATCAGCTTCAGGTCATCCAGATTGGGATACAACAATGAATGAAGATTATCATTCTTTAATGGAAAATGATAATTGGGATTTTGTACCACTTCCAAAAGGAAGAAAACTTTCCAGGTGTAAATGGGTCTACAAAACTAAGTATGCATCTGATGGAAGTGTTGAAAGGCACAAGGCTTGGTTAGTTTCTAAAGGATTTTTCCAATTTGAAGGAATTGACTATAATGAAACCTTTTCACCTATAGCCATAATGAATTCCATCTTCCTTGTTCTTTCCCTTGTTTCCTCACATAAATAGTGTTGGGAATATGTTATATTCTTTGCACGACTAGATATTCATGCCTGCTACATTGTGTCAGGAATGCAAGGGAGTGATAGCCCCCCTGCGTTGGGGTTTGAGGGCAGTGCCCCCGAGAAAAAATAAATTCCTCGGGAAACATGTCACATTTTTTGCCTCATTTTTCATGTCCATTGTTAGGTGGTTTTTCGACACATGGTTTTTGTCAATGGTTTTCTATTTCTGGTTAAGGAATTAGGGTTTTTGACTAATCCAGGTTATTGGGTTAGAGTTTTGGATGTCGATGGCTCCTATATGTATATTGTATTGTAAACAATGTATCACAATGAATGAATATACAATATGTTGGTTTTCCTGATTTGGGTTTCTAGGGGAGAAATATCTGTGTAATGTGTGTATTTTCCATTGTATCTTTTTTTTTCTTTTATTTAAAATCAGTTTGTAGTAAAATATTGTACAAGGTTAAAATATACAAATGGGAGGTCCATCAGATGGATGTTAAATCTGCCTTATTGCATGGGGATTTGCAAGATGAAATCTACATTGAACAACCTCCTAGCTATGTCTAGAATGACTCTGGCCTTGTTTGTTTCCTTAAGAAATCTCTTTATGGTCTTAAGCAAGCTCCCCAAGCTTGGTATGCCAGAATGGACATCTTTCTTATTGACACTAGATTTTCTATATGCCATTCTGATCCTAATGTCTATACCAAGAAAGTAGGAAGCCATCTCATAATCCTTGTCCTTTATGTTGATGACATTATCCTTACTGGAAGTGACTCAAAAATTTTAAACGATGTGAAAATCGAACTTAAGAAGAAATTTGAAATGACAGACTTAGTTTTTTTGCACTATTTCCTTGGCCTCCAAGTTTTGCAAACCAATGAAGGAATTTTTATTTCCCATTCTATGTATGCTTATGCCATTCTTCATCGCTTCCACATGGAAGATTGTAAACCAGTTCCCTCTCCCTTCCAGTCTGGGATAAATCTTGCTTCCACCTATACTTCTCCCAAAGTTGATGCCACTTTGTAACATCAGTTAGTTGGTAGCCTATTATACTTGACTCATACCTGTCTCGATCTTTCCTTTGTTGTTGGTATTGTTGATCGATATATGAAAACACCCCATCAAATCCATTTGAAAGTAGCTAAAAGGATACTTCAGTATGTCTAGGGTACAGTTCAATTCAAGATACATTATAGTTTAGAGGGGACTCCTTTACTAGTTGGTTTCACTGATGCAAATTGGGCAGTGACCCTGATGATCGGAAGTCTACTGCAGGTTATGTTTTCATCCTTGGTTTAGGATCTATCACTTGGGTATGTAAGAAAAAACAAGCTATTTCACTTTCTTCAGCAAAAGCAAAGTACTAAGCAACAATAAATGCAAGTTAGGAAGCCTTGTGACTTCGATAGATCCTTTCAAATTTTGGATTCCAGCAACATCATCTTACTAGCCTTTGGTGCGACATTCAGAGTGCCATAAAGCTCGCCAAACATCCAATTCAATATCATCTCACCAAACACATTGAGCTAAACATGAACTTCATCAGAAATCACATTCATGATAAAGTTATTGAAGTGCTCTTTTTCCCTACAGAAGATAAATTTACAAAACAAATTACAAAGTCTCTTACAGAAGCGAAGTTTTTCAAACTTTGATCTATCTTAGGCATTCAAAAAGTTTTCATTAAGGGGGGATAGGTTCTAATCCCTATTATAATCCCTTCTATCCCAAGTTGTTCTTAAGGGAGGATGTTAGGATAATTAGACTTTTAGAAGTTAGTTAATATCTACTTGGTCTAATGTGTCATTAGGTAAAAGTGTGTTTCTTTAGTATGCATTAGTATGCATTTGTAGTTAGGAAATATGACAGTCATGATATGTTCCTAACATAGAGTGATATGATGGTTCATATTCTCTTCGATCTTAACAAATACATTGATCTATTGTTAAGGTCCTAACCCGCACATAGGTAGATCAATGTATTCGGATGTAATAAAGGTCAATATTAATAAGACCTATCAATAAAATAGAATAAGGCGGATGTAAGAAGACCTAAT
>JZKD02S0076098.1:271132-286513 GCA_000966675.3 Picea glauca
AGTGCTATTTCTGTTCAAGTGCTATTTCTGTTGCTATTTCGTATATCATTACTGTGTATTGTGAAGATTATGCTGGATATTTCACTGTTATTCTGTTATTTCTAGCATTTCATTTTTGTTCTGCATATTTTATATATCTGGTATCTTGCATCTATGGCATAACACGCAATTGGTCTATGATCTCTATTTAAAGATAATGGAGGGTCCTTTTCCAATGGTCTATTGTGAAAAAAATCTCTTGTAAAATATCTCTGTAATATTTTTATTTTTCATTAATAAATTTCTCCAAGTGGTCAAGTTGGCTAGGGCCATGGATGTTTCCCTGTAGGGGTCTTACCACGTCAAAATATCGGTGTATCGATTTTTGTTATGGTTGTGTGAGTGGTTACTGAAGGTGTTTTTCTTCTATTGGAATACTTGTGTTATCGAACAGTGCCATTTGTTCTTACAAATGCACTAGCTAATTTCACGTGTTTGATGAAGAGGGTTCTAAGCAAATATTTAGACAAGTTTGTCTTAGTATTCATGGATGAAATTTTGGTGTATTCCAAGAACCGGGAGGAGCATGAAGGACATATTATAATGGTGTTACAAGTGCTAAGGGAACACCAATCGTACGATAATATCAACAAGTTTTATTTCTCCCAAGGAGAAATCCAATATTTAGGCCACATAATCTATGTTGGAGGAGTGACAGTGGATCTTGAAAAATATCAAGGCTATCATGGATTGATCTTCCCCTAGAAATGTCATAGAAGTAAGATCCTTCATGAGATTATATGGATATTACAGAAGGTTCATAAAGGGATTCTCCAATATTGGTAATCATATTACCTCATTACAAAGGAAAGGGAAGAAATTTGCATGGTAACCAAAGTGTGAAGATAGCTTCCAACAGTTAAAGAATCTATGAACTAATTACCTTGTTCTAAGGATTGCAGAACCAAAAAAGGATTTCTTGTTCTGAATAGATGCTTTTAGGGAAGGAATCAATGGATTTATCCTCATGCAACAAGGGCAAGTGATTTTCTATGAATCGTGAAAGCTAAATGAGCATGAACAAAAGTATGTTACCCATGACCTGGAATTAGCAGCAGTCATGTATGCCTTGGATATGTGGAGGCACTACTTACCAAGGAGAAGATTTATTCTAATGATATACCATTGTGGTTTGAAATATCTATTAAACCATCCAAGGTTGAATTCTAGACAGGCCAGGTGGATGGCACTAATCAATAAGTTTGATTTTGGAATCAAACATATTAAAGGGAAGGAGAATAGAGTGGAAGATGCACTCAGTCAAAGTGTATAGGATATACACCTAGAAGAAGAAAGTATAGTAGAGTCTAACATTCGACAAAGGATTAAGATCCTCTTGAAACAACATGAATTATTCAATCAAGTGAAGGAAGGATTACAAAATGAACCTAGGGAGAAAAGGTATGAAGGATATTAGTATGGGGATTATAGTTTGTTGTTGTATAACAACAGGTTGTATGAGCCTAATTTAGCATATTAGAGGCACTTGATTATCGACAAGTTCCATAGGAAACCATATGTAGTTCACCCTTGTTACCAGAAAATGGTGATAGCAGTTAGAAAGTTGTATTATTTTCCTATAATGAAGAAGGACATTTCTCAATACATTGCAAAATGTTTAGAGTGCCAACAAGTGAAATTTGAGCACATACACCCTATCGGGTTAATTCATCCTTTGCAAATTCCATATTGGAAATGGGAAATAATTTTCATGGATTTTACTGTAGGATTACCAAATACAATCAAACAACATGATGTGATCATGGTTGTAATTGATAAGTTGAGAAAGGTAGCTCACTTGATTCCCATAAAATCTACTTTTAAATCCATAGATGTTGCTAACTTTTTTATCAAATAAATTGGCATTTAGGATGGCCTACTATTCTCAAATATATGGTTAGACCAAAAGGGTGAATAGAGTGTTGGAAGACATGTTGAGAATGCACATTATTCATCATCCCAAGCAGTGGGAGGAATATCTACCCTTGGTATAGTTTGCATACAACAATGGTTACCAAGAATCATTGAAAATGAGCCTCTTTGAGGTTTTGTATGGAATAAAGTGTAGATTTCCAATCAGTTGGGACAACCCAATGGATAGAGTCACACTTGGACCAGAATTCCTCAAGGATATGGAGCAAGCAATGGTTAAGATAAGGTAGAACCTGAAGGTTTCCAAAGACAGAAAAAAGAGCTATGTTGATAGAAAAAGAACTCAGAGAGAGTTCAAAGTAGGAGACCATGTGTATCTCTATGTAAAACCCAAAATAAGTTCCTTGAGCATGGGGGCACGTTATAAGTTAGCACCCATATATTGTGGACCATTTGAAGTCTTGGAGAGAATATGAATAATGGCATACATGCTTGAATTACCACCTATTGTTAGAGATCATGATGTATTCCATGTATCTTTGTTAAAGAAGTATGTGCATGACTCTAATCATGTAATTTATTGGACTGTGATACAGGTGGAACTCGAAGGAGAGTTGTAGACCAAACCCCAATGCGACCTGGACAAGAAAAAACAGTGCTCCAGAATCGAGCCATCATGCAGGTCAAGGTGCAATGGAAGCACTTTATAGAAGATGAAGCTACATGGGATATGGAAGATTTCATGATATTGGCATATCCATTTTTGTTTACTATATAATTGTATATACAATTTGTTTTAAACATCGAGGATAATGTTTCTCTTAAGGGGGAGGGGAATGTAACACCATGTTTTCCCCCAAGATTGTAATTATGCTAAGACTTCATGTAAATGTGATATGAAGCATGCAATTGTGTTTTCATTTAATGAAAACACCAAGCCACTAACTAAGAGGGAACAACCTTGACAGTACTAGCCATGATACACCTGAGGGAATTGATGAAGTAGGGGTGGATTGAATGGTTGGGTGAGGAGGAGTTGAGATGAATTAATGAGGAAAATATGAATCTTTCTTAGCAATATATCTTATTCTAGTAAAGCATAAATACACACCCACCAGAGTACCATAAATTTATGGAGCCATGTGACCAGTAAAGGAAGTCACTGAGGTAGCTGGAACAATTAATGGTTGTGGGAAGTTGATATTGAAGAATAGAAGGGCCAATTAAATGGAGAAAAAATAGCAGGATGCCATGGATTTCCCCTTCAGATGGAGAATGCTAGAATATAGTTTATGTATGTAGGAAGCCATGGGGATTTTGAGAAAATATGGGGATAAGTATATAGAGAGCACATGCAAGAGAGAAGATGCATATAGAGATCGAAAAATAGGAGGAATCTTGAGCAGATAAAAATTGAACTAGAAAAAGAGAGCATCAACTAGATTGAGTTGTATGGCATCGAACATAGTTGTTCATGAGTAGGTATTGATGATAAGAATAAATTATATATCCTTCCTTGAATAAAATAGGAAGATTGTCTGAGTTATTGATGATCACTTTGAACAGATAAGACTCAGATCCATACTGGAGCAAGAAGCACTATATCATGGCATTTACTAGATATAAACTGGAACTAGTAAGGGAAGGTTGCTAAGGAACCATTTATAAAATAAGGGACTTCCTGGTGTAGAGGAAATCTAGGTGAGAAACCACTTGATAAACCTGTAGAGTTCCCGAGCTCAGCGGGAAAGGGGAAACTTCTATTGTGTCAGAAGAGGAAGGAGAGTAGCCTTCCTAGATCATATGAGTTGGAAACCAGCTAAATCAATTCCCTTTTGGGTATCATGGCTTGGAATGTGGGTGGATTACTAAAGGAAGGAACTCTACAATATGTCCTATGATTGGGAGGAAATGAATCCTCTCTCAGTCAGTTGGTGTTGTTTTTTCCCCTATTAGATAAGTGTTTAACTTGTTTTGTTGAATTTTAATATGAATGATGTATGTATATAATGTCTGATTTTAATGGGAAATGCAAATGTTTATAATCAACAATTTGAATTCCTGAGAAATTGGAATGTGTTGCAATGGGTTTTAATGGAATTCTTGAATCGTGAAAATGGTTAAGTGTGGGATGAATGTGCCCCTGAGAGTCTTGTGGTTTTAGAGGAAATCTTGCAAGATATGCAAGATCCTCTATATCATAATAATAAAGAAGCCTTTGATGGTCTTATATTCAATTTTCAACCCTTAGAAACTTGGTAAAACTTCCTTAAGAAACCACAGAATGTTCAAGTCCAGATTCAGACTGTTATTCTTGAAGAAAAACCTGAGTTCAGATAGGATGGCTCACAACCATTGGATCGACGTAGGGAGCAGATCCTAGCTTTTGGTCGAATGGGGACCCATCAGAGTAATCAATTTCTAGGTTGAAACATGACTTCTATGAGGGATATCCTTGAGTCAATGAGAATTGTTGATCTGTTGGAGTATGAATAATGTGGAATTTGGACCATTGGATCTAGTTGACAATCCATCAGTGTAGGAATGGTAAGGGTTTTAAGAAGTAGGTCTAAAAATTGAGTCTGGTGGAAGGAGGTCTGAAGATTGTATGTTTCCTTGTGGGTTCCATGGAATCCGAGCCATATGATTCCTTCAAAATATCCCCTAGGCGGGAAACATACCCGTCGTATATAACAACTAGTTGAAACCCCGAGGAACACTACATATTCCAAATCGAATGAACATGGGTTGTTTGATTTGTCAAAGTACATGTTTTCAGAGTGGATGATTTGGAGCAGTCAGTGGATATGCAACATGAATACTCTGATGAGGAGGATTCTACGAGAAACTATAAATTGTTGATTTGGAATGGGAGAGACTTAATCTCATCCATTCATTGAGGTGGATCGCGCTAGAAATATCAAGCTCGGAACTAGATAAGTGGTTAGTCTTTGATTGAGTGGAGCCTCTGAGGGAATCATGGTCATTGAACCTCATTATCCAAGATTCGATATATCCTTAAGGAAATCCATTGAAAGTTTTCAATCAGAGAGGTTGATGACTCTAGTGAGCTAGTACTTTGATGGGAGTTTGTCTGACTTGGTTACAAGATGTACAAATGAGGCCAGGAAGGAATCTTGACCTTTCAATGAAGCATTAGGATTCTTATACACCTCAACAGATTTTGAATAAACCTATAACTATGAATTTCATGAGAAGCAACATAGTTTATGTTATGAAAAGAGAAGATCTCACTCAGACAAGGATATTCCCAAGTACTCAATATCCTTAATGATAAAAATTGTGACACCTCACTAGCCTAAGAAGGATTAGGGGGTCGAGTGTGTTACACTTACCTTAGCTTTGTCTCTCTCACTTATATATTCATGAGGGGAGAATAAAGGGCTAAGTGGAATGCATGTCATGCACTTGTGAGCCATGCACAACACCCTATGAGCTATTAGATTTTCACAACTCATATATTTTCAAATTTCCTTGTGAATTTCTATTTTTCTAAGACTTAAGGGGTGGACATAGGTTTTATAAGGGAAAAATGTGACCATCCATGTTTGATCTTTAGGAAAGTCATGGTTATACTGGCCAATGACTTTTGTGTCCTTTTAATAATCAAACCTTATTTTGGCACCTAAGGTTTTGCAGAAGTTTGGCTCTTCCCACAAGTTATCACTGTGCATGCGCCCAAGAAGATACATCACATGGATTCAATTTTACTCGATATGATATCCAAGGAGATACTATGCACACCAACCTAGATTGTATTATGTAGAGGGATTTGAAGAGATCACATGCAAGTCAGATTAGGAAATATATTATGTAATATCTTGTAACTAGTTTTGTAACAACTTGGATGGTCATTGTCGAGGATGTGGATAAGTTGGAAAGTTAGTTATGATTTCCACTCTCTATGAGAGATATGGGGGGATGCATATGTCAAAAAAATTGTCTATATTGATGGATAGTTGGATAGTTGGTTTTCATTGATGTCAACCCTTGGAGAGCAATGTTGTAGATTGATGTCAACCCTTAGAGATTGATGTCAAATTTTGTGTATGTATAGTAGCACATTCTAGTAGCTCTAAAGGTATGGGTAAGGAACCCAATTTTGGTTGAGGAATAATGTAATGAATATTATTTTATATGCAGGTAAGACTATTCTATATGGATAGTACATGTCATTCCATTTTCGGTGATATGTGGAACATCACATAACTCCTCACAATTAGAGAGTTATGGCCTTGTGAAGTTGCAGAACCCTCATGAGTTATCTAGAATCCCCTTGAAGGTCAAAGAAGTCAAATTATTCTAGAAACTCCTAGAAGAAGTTGACTAGTCAAAGTGGGTGAAACTATGAGTTAATCATGTGTTAAATTGTTGCATTAAGAAAATGATTAAAAATAAATTAGTTGCAACTAGAAGTGGAGATTTTAGTATTTGTGGTAAAGTGGTTAAGTTAAGTGGACAAAGGTTGAATAGTCAAAGTGGAAAAAGTGGTTAAGTGGACAAAGTTTGAACAGTCAAAGTGGAAAAAGTGGTTAAGTGGACAAAAGTGGATTAATGGGTTAGCCTTAGAAGATGGAGTAAGGGGTAAAGTTGTTACAAAGAAACTTCTAGAGGAAGGCACTTGTAAAGTATAAATAAGAGAGAAAGGAAATCCTATTTGTTGGTTGTGGAGCCTGATTATCTTCTCGATTCAGAGGTTTTTTTCATCCATTCCCTAACCCCATTCCCATTGGGAAAAAATTCCTTGTAAAATATTTTAATTTTGTAGTCAATCTGGACCGTTCATTATAAGGTCACAGATTTTACGGTACAAGTTGTTTTAGGGATTTTTTCCCTAGAAGGCAACCCTCTTTTATAAGAGAATTGTATTGTGGTTGTGTATCAGTGTGATTATTGTATTCTGAGAGAGGAGACTATGAGAGAAAGAAGAGGAAGTTACAATGAGCGTGTTTTATGTTGTATTGCTTCATTTTGCTAGATAATAAAAAGGAACGACCTCGCAATTTCTCTGGTGGAAGTAGCCCACACTGGGTGAACCACATATATATTTTTTCTCTATTGTATTGTGTATCTTATGTGTTTTATTTTCACATTTTCTTTATTTTATTGCTCCACGATCCTGTTTTTCTAACACTATTTGCAACTATTTTTTAATGTAATTGAATATCTATTTGTGAAAGGTTATTTGGCAAGTATTATCAATAGATCAAATTTGTGGCAGAAACTTCGTGGCAGAAAAATTGTGGTTGCATAATCACAAAACTGCGGTAGCAGAATCACGACAGAAAAACTGCGGCAGCACAATCGTGGCAACAGAACCGTGGTAGTAGAATCACAGCAAGAGAACCATGGCAACAGAACCGTGGTAGCAGAATCACAGCAATAGAATTATGACAACAAAATCGTGGCAACTAAATCACGACTACAGAAACAGATCTGTAATATATCCATAACTACTATAAGAAAAAGGTATGGTTTTCCTTGTAAATCTATTGGATGCCCTCTTGGAAGTTTAGGGTTTGTTGTAGAATTCATCTGAGGAAGATCTACTGAAGTTTAGTACTACCTCATAGCTAGTTATATTGGCATAATATTTAATGCATGGTTGGAGTCTATTTGTGAGAGATATGGCACATCTTGTTTGAGGTATGTTTTGTGAGCTAGGATTTAGCTCTTGAGAAGGTATTAGTTGTTCAGTATTGTTGCATATATCATATTTGTTGAGGGATACAATTGGTATTTTTTTGTTGGTATTTGGCATATGGATATTGGTCTTTTGGTTGTGATGTGTTGTTGAAGTTGTTGGTTTATTTTGAGGTTGCATATCAGTAAGGGTTTGATGTCTATTCCATGTGAGGGTTTATTACACATGATTATGATTGTATGCACATGTATGGAGCATGACTAGAGAGAAATATATGTACATGGTTTGAGTGATATTCTTGTGATATTTGGTATGAGATATATGTTATCAGATATGATCTATTGAGGATATTATTGGTATAGGTTTTCGATATATGTTGGTACAGGTTATTGGTACAAGTTAATTACAGGTTATTGGTACAGGTTGACTACAGGTTATTGGTATAGGTTGGTTATAGCTTGTTGGCATAGATTGGTACAGGTTTACAGTGGTATATCTCATAGGGATAGTGTGGAAGTGGTTTCATCATTTGATACTTATATTTTAGGGAGGTTGGACGGGGCAAGGAAAGGGGGTTGTACCCTCCTTCCAGTTGGTGCCGAAGAATCAGGGAGTTGGAGATTCCTTCAGGTTGGAGCCTGAGAACTAGGTTGTTGTAGCCACCTTCCAGTTGTAGTAGGAGAACCTAGGGGGTTGTAGCCTCCTTCGGGTTGGAGCCTGAGAAACTAGAGGGTTGGAGCCTCCTTCCAGTTTTGGAAGTTGGTTCTTCCTTGAATGTAATTCTTGACATATAAGAAAAACATTATGTTGTTTTCTCTCGCATTGTGTTTCCACGTAAATATTGGTGTACAATGAATTGTGTGGATGTGTTTGTTATTGTTTATTATGCACTAATGGATGTTAATGTTTATGATACAGTCATATATTGATGATAAACAAATGAACATGGTTGAATAAGTTAAAGGAATATACATTGTGGTTTAAAGGATTAATAAAGGGTATAATTTCTCATTACTGATTCACACCCCCCCTCTCAGTAATCCAACAATTAGTATCATAGAAAGGTTCCTTCAGGAAACAGTTTAACCACTAGTAGGTAGATCATGGAGAGAAGTGGTATGTATAAAAGTGGAATACCACACTTTGATGGAAAAAACTATGCATTTTGGAGCTGAAGGATTATAACATACGTACAAGCATGAGGATTTGATGTTTGGTGATCAATGGTATATGGATACAAATAACCAACCATTCCTCCAATAGATAAAAATGGAAAGAAACTTGAAGAAAATAATTCCAAAGCCAAAAATGTCATCCTGAAAGGCCTAGTTGATTCGGTATATGTCAAAGTTATGCAATATGAATCTGCAAAGGAGATATGGGACAAACTTCAAAATGTTTATGAAGGAGACGCCAAATACAAGGCAACAAATCTTCAAACTTATAGAGGCCAATTTGAACAGTTGAAGATGAAGGAAGATGAAAATATTAAAACTTATTTTTTACGAGTTGATGAAACAGTGAATGCAATTAAAGGACTGGGAGAAGAAGTTGATGAATCTATAGTTGTTCAAAAAAAACTAAGATATCTTTCAATGAGATTTGATTCTAAGATATAAACACTAGAAGAAAGAACAGATATGGATTCGACAAGCATGGATGAGCTACATGGAATATTCATAGCCTATGAAATGAGAATAGAACAAGAAAATACAATTACAAAGGAAGCACCATTCAAAGCATCCAAGAATACAAATAAAAAGAGAAAGAAAAATCTAAAGTTAGAATGTATCTACAACGATGATTCAGAAGAAGATGAAGAAATGGAAAACTTCGTAAGAAAGTTGCAAAAGAGAACATGTAAATATAAAGGTAATATTTCATAGAAATGTTTTAATTGCGGTAAAATTGGTCATTTTTCAAATAAGTGTCCTTATGCCAGATATTCAGATAGTGATGAAGAGGGAGAGCCCAAGAAAGAAAAGAAATATCAAAAGGGAAACTGGAAAAACAAAAATAAATCCTTGAAGAAAAATCTATACTCAAGAAAATAAAGTCCCTCATCTAGTGAAGATGATGAAACCAACAGTGATTCAAAAAAGGTACTATCTATGGCTAAGGAAAGTAAAACAAGAAACTCTGATAGTTTATAAAAATAAGGTGAAGTTGATCTCATAGAATAATTAATTAGTTCCTTAGAATAACTAAGGAAATAAAGAAATAAAAACAAGTTACTCGAGAAAGAACTAAATGAAACTCATAATCTCAACTCAAAGGAAGTCAACTAGGTAATTATGAAGTTGAAAGTCTAGGTAGAAGAGGACAAAAGGATTGGATAAATACTAAGAAGTCAGCTAGCACAAAAGGAGAAGATGATTGAAAGGTTGGAAGCAGAAGCAATCACTCTAAGAAAATATCTTCAAAAGAAGGACATGACGCAAGATAGCACCAAGACATTGGATAAGATCATCAACAATCAAAGGCCATACATGAAAGGTTTAGAATAGGATACAACCAAATGCATACTGAGAAAGGTTCAAGATCCATGAAAAAAGAAACAAAACAAAAGAGTTATGCAAAATTTCTCAAAGGAAAGAATCATGGTCAGTAATAATCAGAAAGAAATTAATACAGAAGACCCTCTACATTCAAGCAATAAGGAAGCTTCAATCATTATGAAAGAAACAACCAAAGAGAATATATTTATAAGCCAAGGAAGAATTACAAAAGGACTACACCACAAGGAAAATCATTTAGTCCTAGGTATGTAAATTTATATTATGGTCATTGTTTTTATTGTATTATCATTGGAAATAAGGTTGCATATTGTAGGGCTTATCAAAGAAATAATCAAGAAAGAAATACTTATCTAGACCCACAAAATATTGAATGTTACAAATGCCACAACTATGGACACACAACTTGAAATCGCAGAAGCATGATAAGGCCTCCCATGAAAGAAAATGTTGATGTGGGTCATAATAAGGTTTGGAGAAGAAGTGAAAAAAAATAAGAGAAGGTAAGTGAAGAGCAGGTCCAAGGAATCATACTTTTAGGATTTACAACAACATAAGAACACGATGAATTTACACGCAAAGAGGAAAGTGTCGGAATTCAAGTGGAGGATGAATAAGATGTCAAAACTTGGGATGATGAAAAAAATCATAGAGAGAATGAAAGGGACGATGTATATACCGATGGAGAGGAATATGACTCTGCATTAGAGTAGGTATTGTTCTGAGCCATTCGGCTTCAAGACTCCCAGGTAACATTAATAGTAGAGAGGGGGAGTCTATGAAGTAGTTGAGACAGATGGATCAACATTGTGGACAATTGAGAAGCAGATTCTTAGACAATATGGACAAATATGGATTCATATATTGGTTCAGAAATTGGTTGAGAGATTGATTTATAGATTGGTTCATAGATTGGTTCAGAAAGTGGTTGAGATATTGATTTATAGATTGGTTCATAGATTGGTTCAGAGAGTGGTTCAGAGATAAAGGAGCATTATCATAATGGATGATAATGACAGAAGAATATTTTGATTCTTATTCTTGAATGTTTTTCATATATGTCAGTTGATTACTCAAGGAAACGCCAATGGACAATAACTCAAATAGGTTGAGGTACAGGTTGATGCATGTATGATGCATGGATAGGTCCAAGGATATTCATAGGAATAACATAACATGGTATTGTTGAGAAGTTGATCAGTCTTCTCATAGAGTAGCAGCATCCGCAATAGAAGCAGATTGAAGTGATATCATATTGTTCAAAGTGATTACATGACATCTTGTAGAGAAGATAGGGGGAGTCATACCCACAAGGGGAGTTATTTTCTTAACCATGATTCATTATAGAAGATACAATATCATATTGACAGGGGGATTTAATCCTTGTCAAAGGGAGAGAAAAACTAATCAGAGATATGAAGATAGGGGGAGCAACCCCAAAGAGAGTTCAATAAGGGGGAGCAACCCCAAGGAGAGATACCCTTTTCCAATGATGTAAAAGGGGGAGAGATAGAAACATTGATGAGGAGTATGAGCATGAGTGTTGTCATGACTAAGTGTTTCCATCAATTTCAAAGGGAGATATTGTCATACATTTAGTCTAGATTGATGGATAGTTGGATAGTTGGTTGTCATTGATGTCAACCCTTGGAGAGTGATGTTGTATATTGATGTTAACCCTTAGAGATTGATGTCAACCTTTGAGTATGTATGGTAGCACATTACAGTATCTCTAGAGGTATGGGTAAGGAACCCAAGTTTGGTTGAGGAATAATGTAATGAATATTAGTGTATATATAGGTAAGACTATTCTATATAGATAGTACATGTCATGCCATTTCCGACAATATGTGGAACATCACATAACTCCTCACGGTTAGAGAGTTATGGCCATGTGAAGTTGGAGAACCCTCATGAGTTATCTAGACGCCCCTAGAAGGTCAAAGAAGTCAAATTGTTCTAGAAACTCATAGAAAAAGTTGACTAGTCAAAGTGGGTTAATAGGTTACCCTTAGAATATGGAGTAAGAGGTAAAATGTTTACAAGGAAACTTATAGAGGAAGGCACTTGGAAAGTATAAATAGGAGAGAAAGGGACTCTTATTTGCACCTATTTTTGAATAAAATTGAATATCCATTTATGAAAGGTTATTTGGAAGGTATTATTGATATATCAAATTCATGGTAGAAAAATTGCAGCAGAAAATTCACGGCAGAAAAATCACGACAACAAAATCGCGGCAGCAGAATCACGAGAGAAAAACCGCGGCAGCAGAATCACGGTAGAAGAATCGCAGCAAAAAAATCACAACAATTGAATCACGGCTATAGAAACATATCCATAATAGATCAATGGCTACAAGAATAAAAAGGTATGGTTTTCATATGTGTAGTGTTGAATTTATGAATCTGGTTGAGGTTTTTCCTTGTAAATATGTTGGATCCCCTCTTGGAAGTTTAGGGCTTGCTGTAGAATTGATATGAGGAAGATATACTGAAGTTTATTACTGGTTCATAGCTAGTTATATTGGCACAATCTTTAATTCATGGTTGGAGTCTATTTGTGAGAGATATGGCACTTCTTGTTTGAGGTATGTTTTGTCAGCTAGGATTTAGCTCTTGAGATGGCATTGGTTGTTTAGTATTGTTACATATATCGGATTTGTTAAGGGATACAGTTGGTATTTTTTTGTTGGTATTTGGCATATGGATATTGGTCTTTTGGTTGTGATTTGTTTATGAATTTGTTGGTTTAGTTTGAGGGTGCATATCAATAAGGGTTTGATGTGTAGTCCATGTGAGGGTTTATTACACATGATTATGATTGTATGCACATGTATGGAAGATGACTAGAGAGACATAGATGCACATGGTTTGAGTGGTATTCTCGGGATATGGGGTATGAGATCTATGTTATCATATCTGATCTATTGAGGATATTATTGGTACAAGTTGTTGGTATATGTTGGTACATGTTATTAGTATAGATTGATTACAGGTTGACTATAGGTTATTGGTACAGGTTGGTTACAGGTTGTTGGAACAGATTGGTACAGGTTTACAATGCTATATATCATAGGGATAATGTGTTAGTGGTTTCATCATTTGACACTTATATTTCAAGGATATTAGATGGCACAAGGAAATGGGGTTGTAGCCTCCTTCCGGTTGGTGCCAGAGAATCAGGGACTTGGAGCTTCCTTTAGGTTGGATCGTGAGAACTAGGTTGTTGTAGCCACCTTTCAGTTGTAGCAAGAGAATACATGGGGTTGTATCCTCCTTTAGTTTTCATCCTGAGAAACTAGGGGGTTGGAGCCTCCTTCCAGTTGGAGCTAGAGAATTGGAAGTTGGTTCTTCCTTAAATGCAATTCTTGACATATAAGAAAAGAATTATGTGGTTTTCCCCTGCATTGGGTTTCCACGTAAATATTGATGTACTGTGCATTGTGTGGATGTGTTTGTTATTGTTTATTATGCATTGATAGATGTTAATGTTTATGATACAGTAATATATTGATGATAAAGAGATGAAAATAGTTGAATAAGTTAAAGGAATATACATTTTTCTTTAAAGTATTAATAAATGGTATAATTTATCATTACTAATTCACCCCCCCCCCCCTCTCTCAGTAATCCAACAAAATATTGTTAGGAACCAAATATCAATATAGCATAGAAAAACCCCAGAATAAGTACTCAACGCCTTGAAAAAGAGAGAAATTTAGATAATAAGCCTCTTCGAGGGGGAAACCTCATTATGCCCACATAAATGTTCAATTACAAGATGATTCCAAATGAAAATGTCTCCTTGGTATATATAGGAGACTGGGAGGTATAATTACAACTAATGGACTAAAGTTGACATAAATAAAATAACATTACTAATGTAATATGCCCCAATTAAAGGGTAATGAGCCATTATTTAGGGCTTAACATGCCCCTCCCCATGAGACAAATGTTGTCTGCAACACTTGAGTAACTCTAGATGCTTCTGTATAAAAGACTCATCTTCCCAAGTGGAATCTTCAGCCGGTGGTTTCCTCCATTTAATGAGATACTCTAAAATGGATCTATTCCACAGCTGGCAAATTCTTGTGTTAGTGATGGCTTCAAGCTCCAATATTATTTTTCCTTCCTCGTCAAGTTCTGGCAATATAGTTTGAACTGGGATCTTGTCACCTATAACCTTCTTTAAGCATGAAACATGGAAAACATGGTGTATTCCTGAAGATGCAGGCAAATCCACTTTGTATTCCATAGTACCAATATTTTGAAACACCTTATAAGGGCCATAGTAATTTGGTGATAATTTATTATCCTTCTTGGCTTGCTTGAGGGACATATGTTTGTATGATTGTAGTCTTAAAAACAACCAATCCCCTACTTTAAAAATTCTTTCACTACGATGTTGATCTGCTTGTTGTTTCATGCGATTTTGTGCCATGATCAGGTTGTCCTTTAATATTTGGAGAACTTGTTGTTGATGCTTGATGTGATCTTCCACTGCTTGAACCTTAGATTTTTATTTTAGAGAAGAAGTGATGGAAGGAGGATGGTATCCATAGAGTGCCATAAATGGTGTCATTTTTGTTGCAGTATGAAAGGAAGTGTTATACCACCATTATACCAAGGGTAACCATTTGAACCATTGTGTTTGTTTATCATAGACAAAGAAATGAAGGTAGCCTTCCAGACATTTGTTCACTATCTCGGTTTGTCCATCAGATAGAGGATGATAGGATGAGATATGAGCCAATTGAGTACCCAAACAAGAAAGTAATTATGTCCAAAAATGTCCAGTGAAGATGGGATCTCTGTCACTTACAATAATCTTTGGGCTGCAATGTAGCTTTTGAACTGTCTCCATGAATGCAGTGGCAACTGTACTGGCTTTGAAAGGATGGGAGAGTGCAAAAAAGTGTGCATACTTGGTAAGTATATCAACAATCACCATGATGACACTATTTCCTTCAGACTTCAGTAATCCTATGATGAAATCCATGGAAACCTCCTCCCAGTGCTAACTTGGGATGGCTAATGGTTATAAAAGACCTAGGGTCTTAATTGTTTCCACCTTATTTTGTTGGTAAACCAAACATTCTGCTACAAACCCTTGAACATCAGTTTTAAGGCCATCCCAAAAAAATTCCTTATTGACCCTATGGTAGGTTTTTAAAAATACCGAGTGCCCTCCTACTAGAGAGGTGTGCAATTCCAATAGTACATTTTGTTTGAGTTGGGAGTTCTTACATAAATATAAGAGATATTTGTACCATAGTGAATCATTTTT
>JZKD02S0076098.1:297346-312573 GCA_000966675.3 Picea glauca
TGATTTAATGTAAAGTTTTATTATCTCTCATATATTCTTGGGTGGAAGGAAGGGGCAAGGATGGAGAGTTAAACTCTCTCTTGATATTGGAGGATTGTATCTTCCTCTTGGAGGTCTATCCTTCCCATTACATTTGCAAGCTGTAGCTACCTTTGTAAGTCATTACTTCCCTTGAACAATAGCTATTGATTATTTCTCATATATTGTGCATGGTGTAATATGGTGTATTGGTGTAACTCTTATACTATTGTTCATTGCTCATTGAATATAGTTGAATTGTTTAAGTATAAGTTCAAAAAGGTTTTAAATTGTACTTGATACTGCTTCACCCCCCTCTCAGTATCAACAATTGCACCCTACCACCTTCAAGGGAAGGAATCTATGTGGTGGGATTGGTTGAAGCAGGTTAATAAACTTGATGAGAAAAGAATTTCTTGGAAGCAGTTCAAGAGATATTTTCAACAACATTACTTGTCAAAGAAATATTATGACAAGAATATGCAAGATTTCTTTGAACTCAATATTGGGAAGATGACCATGGATGAATATGAGAGAAAGTTCTTTGAACTTCTCAGGGACAAAATTCAATTTGATGAGCCCAGGAATTTAGAAGAATCCATAAAAAATACCAAGTATTTGTATGATAAGAATAGAGAAAAGAAAACTTTCCAAAGGACCTGAGATGACAAGAACAAATGAAATATGGATCAAATGAAGAAAGGATTCAAGCCACATTTCATCAGAAATAGATCTCAATCGTATCAGCAATGACATCCATCTTAAGGTGGTCAAAAAATGACAGAGTCCTTGRGAAAGAGGCCAAGGAAACATCCCATAAATTGTTGGGTATGTGAAGGAGACCACATGTATAAAKATTGYYCTTACCGAGGAGATAAGATGAAGATTGTGCATAATGTCAAGAAGGAGGAGACAATACAGGATGTGGGCAAAAGCATACAGAGACCAARAGAATAATTAATGAGTTTGTTAAAGAATTMCCTATAAATATGAGTGGAACTAATACTAAGGAAGATTTGAACATCAAACCACTTGGGTCTTATCACTRTTTGATTGGTATGGATTGGCTAGAAAATCATTGTGTTGTTTTAGATTGTTATAACAAGGTTTTCACATGTGTTAATGAGGAAGGGAATTCAAGGAGAGTACAAGTTATTCCAAGACATGTATCTATCCGAGATATTTCAGCATTGTAGCTAAAAATAATTTTTAGAAAAGGGTGTCAAATATATGCATCCCACATGGAAGAGCCAATGAAGGATAAGGAGCCAAGTCTCAAAGATTATTCAGTCCTAAAAGAGTATAAAGACGTGTTTGAGGAATTACCAAGATTGCCACCAAAGAAGGATGTAGATTTCTCAATTGCCATAATTCCTATAGCTTCCCCTAGTATATAAGAATCCCTACAGAATGAGCACACTAGAGATAAAAGAGTTGCAAATGCAACTAGAATAAATGTTAAAGAAAGGGTACATACACCCAAGTGTCTCTCCTTGGGGTGCCCCAGTTCTCTTTGTCAAGAAGAAAGATGGAAAGATGAGGCTATGTATTGACTTAAAACAACTAAACAAAGTCATTGTCAAGAATAAATACCCTTTTCCCAGGATTGATGATCTTTTTGATCAAATCAAAGGAGAAAATATATTCTCCAAGATTGACTTGAGGTCAGGCTATAATCAAGTGAGAATCAAAGAAGAAGACAATAGTAAAACAACCTTTAGGACAAGGTATGGACACTATGAATTTGTGGTGGTGCCTTTTGGTTTTAAAAATGCATCGACTACATTTATGTGTCTGTTGAATGGGGTGTTCATATATTTCCTGGAAAAGTCTGTAATTGTGTTATTGGATGATATTCTTATCTATTCCAATATACAACTACAACATGAGCGACATTTGAGGATAATGTTGCAAGTGTTAATATAACACAAATTGTATGCCAAATTAAGTAAATGCACTTTTTACCAAAAGAAGATCCATTATTTGGGTCACATTATTTCAGAACAAGGCATAGTAGTGGATTCATAAAACATTGAAGCAATCAAAAGTTGGCCAGCGCCAACAAATATTTTAGTAGTTAGATCATTTATGGGTATAGTTGGTTATTATAGGAGATTCATTGCAGGATTCTCCAAAATTGCACACCCAATAACATCTTTGCAAAAGAAATGAGTAAAGTTTGAGTGGAGTGCCAAGTGTGAAGAAAATTTTTAGTGCTTAAAGGATTTGTTAACCAGTGCACCCATTTTAAAAGTTGCAGATCGGGATGAGGATTTTTTTGTGTGCACGGATGCATGCAAGGAAGGGCTCGGTGGATTCCTTATGCAAAATGGACATGTAATTTGTTATGAGTCTAGAAAATTGAAGGAACATGAAATAAATTATGCCACACATGCTTTAAAGCTGGCAACCATAGTACATGCCTTAAGAATGTGGAGGCATTACCTCATGGGCATAAAATTTGAACTGAGGACAAACCATAGTGGTATGAAATATATGTTTGAACAACCAACTCTAAATGCTAGGAAAACTAGATAGCTGGAATTTCTTAGTGAATATAATTTTGATATCAAGCACATAAGGGGAAAAGAGAATAAGGTGGTTGATGCACTCAATAGAAGGGTGCATAAAATGCATGCTACAACCATTAGTAAGTACAAGACATATTTAAAAGGTAGAATTTTAGAGGTTGTAACTCCATATCAACATTATGTGAAAATTAAAGAAAACTTACAGTGAAATGATATACAACAAAATTATAAGGATTACAAGTTGGAAGAGAATGGAATCCTCTTATTTTGAAATAGATTTTATGTTCNTGGCACTCACTTCAAGTACTTTGGATACATCATATGCACTATTTTAGGTGACACATGTCACTCTCATTTTTATGACACGTCATAAATTGTGACATCATGTTTCCACATCACTCCAAGAGATTTTAATCCAGAGAAAACATAGTTTCCCGAAGCCCAGAGCCTCGAAGTGTTGGAGCCCCTAAGATTTTTACTTTGGGATATTATCACTACAGGAGATTTTAATCCAGGGAAAACACAGTCCCCCAAAGTGTCGGAGCTTTGAAGTGTCGAAGCCCCGAAGTCCCAAAATATTAAATGATTAAATTATATTAATATCTGGTGAATTTTCTTACCAATAAGAATTCGTTAATCACTTCACGAGTTCGGTCATTCATTTAAAATCTCCAGAATTCTGAAATGTCGAAGTGGCTTATCCTCATTAATTTTCTACATTAAATTATTCTTTAAACGAGGCCAAATCAAGAAAATTTCATTTTACAGGTGAAGCTATAGATTTTCAAGTCTCAAATGACTTTCTAATCCATCCAGTCTACAACATTAGATTACTCATCCGACAACAACTCAGATTCAATGGAACCTGAGGTAGTTCACGGGTATGACATGAGGACGAGGAGAAACATAACACTAGCAAACCACAACTAGTCCATCATAGAGAAATACAAGAAGAAAGGGTCGGTTACGGTCAATATAGAAGAACTTAATGACAGTCAACATGTACAAGCACTGAAGCTTTAGGTCCAAACCCTACAAGACCACAACCAAGAATTACGGAAGTTGTACTCTAAACTGCAGAAAAGGTATCCAAGACTCCAGGAGAAGTACCAGAAGACTTGCCTCTTCCTCAAGNTTGGTTATGAATTACATATTATAAAAAGTTATAATTTAAGTATTATAAAAAGTTAACGTATAATGTTTTAAAGGACGGGGAACGAGAGTGTAAGGAAAAAGGTAGAGTCGGTATTTAAGGGGAGGGGTAGAAATATAGGTGGCAGAAATGAGGGGGGTGACGTAGGGTGAGGTGAGGGGGGAGAAATGAGGGGATTGGGGAAGGATGAGCGGGTTGGGAAGTGAGGGGGAGGGAGTGGGTTGAGTTATGGCGAGTCTGACTGATCGCCATAACTCAAAAAAAATGTTAAGTATGGGAATATAAGGGGTGAGGAAATGGAGAGTGGAGGATATTTTGAGGGGATTTTGTAGGGAGCGGAAGTGAGGGGGTGGGAAATGCGGGGAGCGGGTAAGGGTTGGGGAGTGAGTAAAATAAAGGGCTGAGGTGAGTTTGTTGGGGATGGACGCAAGGAGGATGAAGGGGAGAGGTGAGGGAGTTATGGCGAGTTCGACCGATCGCCATAACTCAAATAAAAACTAAGTATCGGATATTAGGGGTGAGGGAAGAGAGGAGAATGACATGTTCCCATGAGAAATACCATGGAGATTTTTTATGGGTTTTGAACCCAACACAAGAAGATTTTCAAGGGTCTTGAACCTGAAGAAATTTAAAAGCACTTCCAAAAGATTATCTTTAGTCCACTTGAAAGAGGCTTCATTTTCTGCTTTAAAATTTAAACATGGATACCTTGAGCATACGAAATCAGATTTCTGATCCGAAAATTGTGTTACGAAGCTAAGGTCGGGGGATACACAAGGAACTTATAATAGTTCAAAAATGTTTATCTTTTGATATCAATTTGTTTTTATTAATTCAAAAATGGGAAAATAGAGATGACCGAATTTTGGTCAACATGTTCCAAGGGGGAGAGTTACCCATATTTATTAAACCAAGACACATTTCCTATTTTTCTTCTTTAAATTATCATTGCCATGAACCTTCCAATAGTTGTGGAGTGTTCTAGATTCCAATCATTGAATTCATGTAGAAGGTTTGGTGTGAGAGTTAGTTCCCATAGTTATGGAAGAGCATGGGGGCTGAGTATGATCAGCTTGGGAAAGAGTGCAAGTAAATCTAGCAAGAGAAAGAGAGAAAATTTGTATGGGTAGGAGACCAAATTTTTGGTACATTCACGTTTGGAGATAAAGAGTTGTTTTTATATGGAGTTTTTTTTACCAGCAATAGTATTAGGAGTGTGGGAGATTGTAAATAGATGTGTGGATATGTTTGGCTATTGTTTGGAGTTGTAATTAAATGGAGAATAGGTTGTGTGCCTGGGAGTGATGCGTTGTTTAAAATTCATCCAAGGATCAAGCATTTTGGTTGTTCAGAGAATTCATGTTACAGCTGTAGAATTCCTAAAGTCCCAACAAGTCGATTTTGTATCCAACCAAGTTGGAAGCCCTAGAGGGGAGTGGAAATGCTTGAATGATTGAGAGTAGTGAAGGGGGATTCCATCCCTTGGGTTGTGTAGGTTGAGGGGAAGTTTGTTTGTGGACTAGAATTAGATAAGAGTTTGACTATTGAAAGGGGGACATTATCCAACCTTAGGGACCTCCATCTCTTGTGGATTCATAGCCCCAACTCGGAGGTGTCTTTCTATTGAGAACTAGAACAACAAGGCTATGGTTTGGAAGAATTTCCTTCCTATACAACAGGTTTCACATTTCATTAAGATAAGTGTTCCTATGTGTTTTGGTTGTTCATGTTAATTGCTTATATAAGTTTTTGAAATTTGATCTGAGTTATATTTTGTTATTGTTTCTTACTGAGAATAGTAAAATGCATTCATGTCTCTATTTTTATGGTTGAACGTTGTTGCATGTAATTAACTGTTGATGTGAACTATAAGAGTAATTATATTTATGTTTTAATATAACATGGACAATTGTAACATCCCAGTTTTAACCCTTATGAACTATAATGTATTATGTAATTGTGAGTTAGGTTGGTGAGTTGGTAAAGTCGAAAAGGGGACAGAGTGCCTAGAAAATGTAATACTTCATATACATTATTAAAATACATTGTTGGCTGCAAGACGAACAAGGAAAAAAGAGATAGGGGGATATGATTCCACGAGAGAGGGGTCTTGAGGGGCTAAGTCTTTTTATTATTATTTTTATTTACCATAATTGATTTTATGAAGAAAAGTAGTTACATGGGATTCTTGGGGAAGGCCATGTGGTTCTTGGTTTTTGTGATTATATAAACATCCCTTGGGGGCTGTTTTGGGTGCTTCTACTCCCTAGTTCTTCTTCTTCTTCCTTTTCCTTCACTCAGGCTGAATTTGTGTGCTCTTGGTCTGAGCATGGATACAAATGGATGCATGAGGATGGCTCTGGGTGAAGTTTGGGGTTCGTTCTTCCCTTTTTTCATCTTCTTCCCCTAGTTCATTTTGTTCTCGTGTTCCCTTTCTCTTCTTTCCTCTTCACTCATGTTTTCTAGTTCGTATGCTCTTTGGGTAAGTGTGGAAACAAATGGAAGGAGGAGAGACGTTGATGAAAGGTTGTAATAATTATTGATCCTTATAGAAGGGAATGGATGCCTGTGTGCATGATCTTGATGGAATTTAGGATAGAATTGTCCACAACTGTGAGTCCTAAGAGTCCCAACAGGGAGATTCTTAACCAGAAGCACTAGATCCTTGGAAGGAGATGGACAACCTGAGGGACTGCATGGCAGAGAAGGGGTTCCATTCTGTTGGGGTTGTGCAGGCTGAGTAGAAGAGATTTGGTGTACTTTGGATTGGTGTGAGTTCTTAAAGGTATGTGATAGCTTGAGTGTTGAGAGGCATGTTAGTTATGAGACTGATGGTAGTTCAGATAGAACTGTCCACAACTGAGAATCCTTGGACTTTCCAGTAGGGCTATTTCCTAACCAGTAGCACTGGAGCCCTAGAGAGAAAAGGGACAATCTGAGGGACTGGATGGCATAGAAGGGTGTTCATTTATTTGGGTGGTGCAGGTTGAGGGGGAAAGAGAGCTGGAAATTTGGGTTTTGTTGTGAGGTTGGGAAACCTAAGAGCTAGTTAGACAACTGCTATGTGTTTTAGATTTGTCCCAATATGTGTCCTTGTGGATTCATAGCCCTGGCTCGAGGGTGACCTGCTATTGAGAGTAAATGAATGAAAATGGCTATGGTTGGGAGGAATGTCCTTGGTCTGCAACTAGTTGGTGAAAGTTTASTTGCAAGATAAGTGCTYTATGTGTTTTATGTGTAATGTTTATTTCCTTTGTGTATTTAATTATCTCTGAGATATKTATTTTTAATGTGCCTGTCTGTTGGTTATTTGTTGTGCATTGAACATTGTTTATTKCTTTATGTTGTAGTAGGGATATTGTCTTATGCATGTGATTTTCATGCCTCTTAATTAACTTAGAAGTGATTCGAATTGAGATAAGTCACTGTGAAGTGAGTCCCTGGAMTATAGCGTGCCTCTCCTGCGGGTGGTTGAGTGTGTTGTAGTCGGATTAAGTGGTGTAGACCGGCCTATGGGTGGATGGGTACGTTACAAATTGGTATCAGAGCCAGGTTGAAACAYTGGGCCAGTATGGGCCRGATCTGTTGGTCAAAGTCTCATAGTTGAGATCAATTTATTACCTTGAAATTGTAAATCTCAGGAGGAATGGTGTTGCAGATTCTGTGCAGAAGCTAGAACATCGGAGATCCTTAGTAAAGGATTGGAGGATCGTGACCATCCCTTTCAAATTTAGGAATGATCATCGTTGTGGGATCAAGTTTAAATTTGGAACTTTCGATCTATTCAGGATAAGCCAGATCCTTCACAGTCGTCAGATCTAGAGAAGGTGCGGGGTCGTTAAGCACCAGAGTCCTTTGGAATTCATTGCTTTGGAAAAATTTAAGTCTTTGATGAAAAGGAGGTAAAATCCTTGAAGCTCTGAATTTTTGAACTGAATCTACGTCGTAGATTATAAAGAGGAGTACTTGACCATTTTATTTGTCCAAGGATAGATCTGTTCCGTTGGATCAGGCACAGATCATGAGGTGAGGCATAGTGGAGAAGATTAGATCCCAATCGTTAGATCTGCGACTGAGAAAGTGTGAGCCATAGATCTCAAGGAAGTTCAGAGGTTCAACACTCCGGGAAAAGTGAGTCCTTAAGCTACCAGGAAGAAAATCTCATGAAGTCCCTAATTATGGAGTAAATTGTGATCGTTCATTGTTTGGGACGCATGTCTACATATTATCAAGTATTCGACATTCGAGAGTTTTAGTCCTTATGTCACCTGGAGAATTTTTCTATGAAGTCCCGAAGTCCAGAGTCAATCCAGACCGTTCACAGTTAGGGGACACGTGTCCACATATTAGGTATTGTTCAGAAGTTCAACGTTCGAAGGAAATATTGGATGGAGTTGAAAAAAATCCTCCAAAGCCCAAACCCTCAAAGCATTAGAGTCTCGAAACTCCGAAGAAGTACAATTCGAAAGTTCGACAGTTTAGGAGATTTGTAATAGTATGTGGTGAAGTCCCTCGAAGCCTAAAGTCTCGAAGCTCTAGAGAGCGACAGATTGGGAGTCCGCCAACTCAACGTTTGAGCGTTTTGAGGTGTGTGGTAGAAGAAAATTCCAAATCCCGAACTAAACAAAGTCTAGGAGCTTCAGAGTGACGTGACATGTTGATGTCACTGAGGCTGACATGGACCAACTTCATGCATGCCACATGTCATCTTGTTTTATGATATCCATAGACCTTTTGTTCCAATTATTACTTGACACGTGTCACTCATAGATTAGGCCACGTGTCATCTCTATATTTTCGACGCGTATTACCGCTAATGTGTAGTTGTTTATGCGACTCTAGAAGTTCAAAGATTCGACACTCGAGGACAAGGGAGTATGTTGTTGTAAAAACCTATGAAGTTCAAAGCTCCATAGCACTCGAGTAGTGATGATCCTAAAAGCCACTCCAGGAGTTCACCAGTTCGGCGTTCGGAGGGAATGTTATGTGGCATAAGTGGAACCTCTGAAGCCCGAAGTTCCACAGCCTCGAAGCTCCAAAGAAGGGTTCGTTCAGGATATTCTCCAGTTTGACATATTAGGAAATGTGAAGTGTGATGAAGGTGAAACCCCCGAGGCCTGAAGAGTCAGATCCCCGATGTCCCGAAGCTCCGGATAAGCGCCTCCAACTAGGCACTTGGTCATATCCCTTGGTCCTATGAGACTTTAGTCAAAGTAAAAGGGGGCGAGTGGCCAAATTTCTTTTGTGTTGAAGAAAGAAAAATGATAAGGAAGGATTAGGCCTGCAGTTTCAAGCCATGGTCACCTAGGGAAGGGGTTTGAAGGAAGTTCCTGTGTAGAATTTGATTTTCTGTATCAACTAAAGGTGTGTTATAACCCTAAATTGCACCATACATGCTTACCTGGCATCAGGCCATCTCAAATCCCTTCTTTGCCAAAGCATTGTTGCCCAACTCTTTAAAAAACCTCTTTTATAAGGGCCCACACGCCCTATTCTATTACTGCATGTGTGTACACACTAGCTGCCTTAAAACAACCTGCGTGGACTGACAAAAGCATGAAAAAAGGAAATTTTCCGACCAAACACACAACTCTAGGTGAGTTAACTGAAACTCTCGTCCATGCATGGCCGAGGGTTCGTCCAAATACCTAGCTTCTTCTAGCCTATAAAAGAAGGGCTAGGGGTTCCATTTGGAGGAGGAAAAATATAGCAAAGAAACTCTGCCCATTTGCATATTCCCGTTGTCCAAACCCTTTAGCCATCCTTGTGCCAGAAGAGATACTAAGTAAAGAAGTTGGAGGACAGTTCAAGAGAAGCCCAGGATCAGGTTAACGGAGCAGTGGTCTGTCTCGACTTTTTGTAAGTTGACTCGTTCAAAGTAATAAAGAAAATGCTTTTGCTGTCCCAATTCATGAGTTATTCATAGTTTGTTAAGTACATGTTTGAATCTCTAACCCATTAGTGTATAGGTAAGATGCATGCGTAGTTACCCATCTCCCCTCATGCCTCACCAGGAGGTACTGGTATCTTCGGGTCTCTCGAAAAATCAATCCCGGCATAGGGGTAGTCCTCTATAACCAGGATCTGTCGTGATAGTCATGTAAAAAAGTCATCATCAAAGGACTCATTGGTTCTTCCACCACCTTGTCACGGCAGTAGTACTACCCATCTACACATAGCAGGAAGAGAGGCCTGGTGTCCTCGTACCACTACTCGAGGACTAAAACTCAGAACTCTCTCAAAAAAGAACAAACACAGAATGGTCCCGAACCCGAAGTTCCTATGTGTCTGCAAATGGAAATCTATCAATCGCCTCTTCATGCACTCAAGCAAAGTGGTACTCCAATCAAAAACTTGTGCATATAAGCACTGGACTGCATAGTTCATCTGTGCGGGAGATGCCTGATGTAGAGCCGCAGAACCAGTAATTCACCCAATAAGCAATACTATCGCCTATAGAGATAGGTTAGTGATCTTGCTTATAGGAACCTGCATGCTCGCACGGTCCATATCAGATGCACAGTATAGACCTATTAATTCCACTATGTTATGCTACCCCGCAGGAAAAGTATGGAAATTGACTGGTTCCCCTCTCCTCGAGAGGCCAGTCAAAAAGTAAATGTCCTCGACCGTAGGCACCAGTGACTTCCCCTCTAACATGAATGCCTCTGCATCCGAATGCCAGTAGTCAACCAAGGCATTCAGTAGCCTAGGTTCTGCCCACATGAAAGGACATAGAAAAAACTTGAGTAACCCACACTGCATCAACGTAGCCACAGCATTGGGGTCTTCCCTGACCAACTCATTCACCTCTTTGTGCTCTCTTTCTCTTCAATGGACATACATCCTGCAAAACAAAAAGGTTCAGGAGGGTTAACCCTTGCCTTTGAAGTCTTTTTCTTTCAATAAGAGGGCCCACACATGTTGTAATGGTGACAATCGCATGTACACGTGGCCTGTCTTGAGACAACCCGCGTGGACCTAGGGCCGACTTTTTAAAGGTCGACGCCCCCCTAAAAAATGAAACCCAATACATAAATAAAGACATAAAATGCAAGATAAGGGAGTTTGTACTTACTTGGTCCAGACAGAAGTTCGTTTCATCCACTATATCTCCCAGAATCACCACTTTAATCAAAGGGGGTATTTTGGCTCCAAAGTCAATTTCCAAATCAACAATGGTGATAATGAGCTGCCAACTTCTATTTATAGACTTTTTGGCCTCTTTTTATCACTTTTTTGGCCTCCCTTATCATTTTCTTTATACCAAAAACAATTTAGGGTGATTCAAGAGTTGCATAGGAGGGATTTGATCGGGTATTGGGACAGTTTTTTTGAGTTTTGAGTATTTTTCGACGGTTCGTGGAAAAAAAATTCCGACGCTCAACTTGAACATATAGGTTAGGTTTCTACCCTGCTTTGCGTATCTCGTTGTCTTTTTCCTTTGCCATAGGATCAATCCCATCAGGTTGTGACACAAAACCATCATCTCTTCTTTAGAAGTGTCGCAACTTGGTGGTAGAGCTTACCGGAGCATGGATGCCCTAGGTAGATCCTGGTTGCATTATGGTATTCATCATATCTCTAAAACACTGTAGGCTCGGGAGTTCCTATAGTTTTTCCTCAATATGAGTTTGAGCCTCATTTGCATGATTCTTCTTCACTCTTGACCTCACCCTCAGGACTCCCAAAAAATAACAGGTCTTCTTTTAAGCCCTTTTCAGACCCTCTAAAAATGAAAAGATTGTCGAGCGATCTTGTGGCCTTTCACGCTCGTTAAACTGAAATTTGAAGTCACGTCTATCCGACAGTAGTTTACCCCTTTTTCAGTCCGTACGGTCAAATGTATGAACAACGGTATACTTTATGGAACTTCAGCTCTTTAGAAGAGTACTCTCAGGTATAGTTTTATCCCTTTTTCGGGCCTGAGGAACTAAACTTACGAAGAAAGAACCCCCACAGAGTCCATAGTTAAGCTCTTTTCATACTCCCTAAAATTGAAAAGATCGTCGAGTGACCTTATTCTTTCACACTCGTTAAACTGGTCCAGAAGAACATTCCTCACAGAGTCCATAGTTAAGCTTTTTTCAGACTCCTTAAAAATGGAAAAATGGTTGAGTGATCTTGTCCTTGTCACACTCGTTAAAATGGTTTTGAATAGATGTCTTGTCGGTGCTAGTTTATCCCTTTCTAGAACCGACTAGACTATTTTTGAGAAAGGTGCCCCAATGGAGTCTCCTTTTATGTTTTTTCAGACTCTCTAAATATGAAAAACCACCGAGCTTACCTTCCCTAGGCTTGTTAAACTTACATCGAAGGACGTTACCATTGTGTGTTTTGTTAACCACGTTTGAATATCTTATAAGCTAGCCTTGTAACAGTTTGCTTCTGCGTTTTAACACCCTTGACCCCCGAAGGATTTTTCCCAAGTATCAGTATACTAGAAAATCAGTCTTGTCCTTATGCCTTGAACTTGCATGTTTGCAATACTCATTCCTCCATTGTTACGTAGCATTCCTTTATTCTTTTTCCCAAAATTATTGAAAAAGACAAAAAATAAAATATACCCCAAAAAGAGGAAGGGAAAAGTATTTTCTTTATTGGCAGCATAATGAGTTGCCCTTGGATAAAGCACATCTGTCTGTTTGTTCATCAAACTATGGGATGTAGTATGACCTTAGAAAGTTTTTCTCGCTATATAGAGTTATGTCCTCCACCATTTGGTTATCCTTTCAAACATATGGAGAGTTTGCGTTACCTCCTACTTTGTAGACTTGTGATTAATGCCATGCTTCCTAAGTCTCATCATTTGTCGTGCTATTGTCCAAGGGAAGTTTGTCACCAAGCCTAAGTCGACCCCTCTGCAATTTGTCTCTTGCCCTCATACCCAGCCATCCTGAATGTCCAATCAAGTCCTTGTTCGAAATCAATGAAGCCTTCAGTCTGATCATCAAGATTATCTAGGCCATGACCGACGAGCCGTCAAAGACCTCTGGGTAGTGAAGTCATACACTCATATTACACTCCTACCTTGAGTTTTGAAGATTTTGAAGTTGTTGCTCAAGCTCTGAAGATCTCATCTCCAGCCATCAGGCCGTATCAGCTTCTAGAAGATGGATACTCTATCTGTATATATTTTTTATTTTGAGATGTAGCTCCATTGTGTATTGTTCGCAACTACTCTTTACATAGTTATATGAAATGGATCTACAGTGTATTTGATTGGTAGCCATGATTCTATTTTATCCCGAGCATGGGTATGCCCACCTCAGTGAGACATTTGTTATTTTGCAGATGACGCCTCCCGGTTCCTGATCCTTAGGCTCAATCATTCGACACATCAATAAAGATTGGTAATGTATTTCAGCCATCAGATGCTCTTCTGACCTCACACATTAGGGGGCATCTGTTATAGCCCTAAATTGCACCATACATGCTTACCTGGAATCAAACCATCTCAGATCCCTTCTTTGCCAAAGCATTGTTGCCCAACTCTTTAAAAAACCTATTTTATAAGGGCCCACACGCCCTACTCTATTATTGCACGCGTGTACATGCTAGCTGACTTAAAACAGCCTGCGTGGACCGACAAAAGCACGAAAAAAGGAAATTTGCCGATGGAACACACAACTCTAGGTGAGTTAACTGAAACTCTCGGCCATGCATGGACGAGGGTTCGTCCAAATACCTAGCTTCTTCTAGCCTATAAAAGAAGGGCTAGGGGTTCCATTTGGAGGAGGAAAAATATAGCAAAGAAACTCTGCCCATTTGCATATTCCCGTTGTCCCAATCCTTTAGCCATCCTTGTGCCAGAAGAGATACTAAGTAAAGAAGTTGGAGGACAATTGAAGAGGAGCCCAGGATCAGGTTCATGGCACAGTGGCCACTCTCGAATTTTTGTAAGTTGACTCATTCAAAGTAATAAAGAAAATGCTTTTCCTGTCCCAATTCATGAGTTATTCATAGTTTTTTAAGTACATGTTTGAATCTCTAACCCGTTAGTCTATAGGTAAGATGCATGCGTAGTTGTTGCTTGTCTTGTATGCAGGTCATCTTTGGAAGGAGAATTGAAAACAAGTAATCAAGTGCAACAAGGGATCGACATCGAACACCTGGAATAAGGTAGGTTGATCTAGCCATGTATTTACTAAAAGGAAATGGGATTTAAGTCTGGGGACGAAGGTAGAAAGTAGTTTTTCTCTAGGTCATATCTGCATGCAAAGCATAACCCTATTTGCTAGTCCATAAGGAGATTTCCCTCACAACAGAATTGGCGACCATACTGGGGAGATCTCTAGGGTTCCTAGGAATTTTATTTGTTTTTGGGTAGTTTTAGAAAAAGACCGGTTTTTCTTGCCTGTTTTGTTTTTAGTTTCTGCAAAGTCTGAGCTAGCAGGGAGTTTGGTTTACCATACCAGATTTCTCTATTATTTTCTTGACTGTGTTTTTCGAGACCCACAGAGGTACACGTGGTCTGCATAAGGTCTGCACGCATGTACCTACGCCCTACTCTCTTACAGGCCGCATGCGAACGCTAGCTGAGGAAGTAGTAGTAGCGTGTAGAGTCCAAAGAATTTTTGAGGCAGTCATCCTCTTCCCTGTCAGAATAAGACATTCTCAGGGGTTTTCTATGATTCTTTCTAAGTCTTGTTTGTTTTCAATCTTGTCTCAAATTGGTTTGTTGTACAAATTTTTTCCTTACATTGTTTTCTTTTTCTGTTAAAAAGAGTGTCCAAGCCTTCAAGGGATCCTGGTTATCAATATCAGTGGTATCTTCCTGGTTTGGGTTGTCTGTTGTTATTTTTTCTCATATTTTAGAGATACACATGACATGTACAAGGTCAGCCCACATGTACACACCCTCTGTCTCTATACAGCTCGCGTTCACACGCTTGCTATTGGATCAACAGTAGCGTGCTTGTACAGGATAATTTTTGTTAAGGGTAAGGTAGTCATACTTTCCCTTGATGAGAATTATACCTCTCAGGTGTTTGAATCTCTGTCTTAGCAGCCAGTAGATTAGGATTAATCTTACCCTTAGCTTGCTTTTTCTCATTTAAAAGTTGTCATAAAAAAGAATTTTTTAGGGTTTTTAGACGAGTGTGAGAGTCATTTTTTAAAAATTGCTAGTGTGTGATTTCTTGAAGTGGTTCTTTGCGATGTACGATTAGGCCAGAATTGTTTTTCTTGGTTTTTACTTGTTGGTATTTTTCCTTTTTTCTTTATTAGCATTTAAATAAATAAAAAAATATCTTTCATTTTCTTGTTTGGTTGAAGAGTGTGTTTCTGCATTATTAGCCAAGGAAAAGACGTTTATTTCATAAGTTTTTGCAGTTTACTTAGATCATAAGTAGCTTGTAGTGAATTGAAATTTCTTTTGAGTTTGTTGTCCAAAATCTTAGAAAATTTAAAAAAAAATTTAAAAAATTGAATAGTTGTTGAAATTTTGCATTAAGTAAAAGTTTTTGTTTCCATCTTTTTTATTCATTTTTGATTTCGTCTTTTACACATCATTAGTTTCACTT
>JZKD02S0076098.1:327981-342604 GCA_000966675.3 Picea glauca
TATATATATATATATATATATAGCTTGTACCTGAGATATTGACAATTTGTTTAGCTGAGGAATGTTGAAATTGCAGGAAGAAAGGGTCTTGAATATGGTAGTATTGCAAGTCCATAAAGAAGGTTAGTGCCTATTGCAGCAAGAGCCAAATTATTATGAGCAGAATATCATGTCTGGAAGTTTTGTTTTTCCTATATGAAACAATTTTGGGAATTATAATTTAATAAATTACTGACAAATTGTTTTGGCTAAATGTTAATCAAGGAAATTGTAGGTAGGATGGTCCTGAATATGGCAGGGATGTAAGCCCATAAGAAAGAATGATATTTATAGCTGCAGAGCCAAACATTATGAGCAGAAATATCATGCTTGGAAAATTTTGTTTTCCTTTATAAAACATACTTGACATTTATGATTGAAATTATTATAAAAATATCTCATGATGAATGTATTTTTATTATACAAATGAGATGTTGAATGTTGAAGTTGGAAGCTCATGAAAAAGAACACCAGAAGGAAATTGAGCTCAATGATGAAGGCATGGAATGAAGAAAGTCCAGTGGACTTCTTGTAGCTAGAGTTCATGAAGTCGCAACTATGAAACTTCCTGGCTGAGTGCACTGGATCCTTGGATAGAAGTGGAACAACCTAAGGGACTGCATGGCAGAGAAAGGGGTTAATTGTTTTGGGTTGTGAAGGGATGAGAGGGAAGGAGATCTTGATGGTTGGAACTATTGCGAGAAATATAAATTATGAAGATCATTATACATGTTTTGAGTCGGAATGCCTATGTATACATGTTTAATTTTAGGCCAGAGTGCCTATGTATATAAGATTGGGATGGATTTCCTATCTGGATTAAGGCTAGAGGGCCTGGATTTGTAATGTTAATAACATTGGAATGGTGTTGTGCACTGAGGACAGTGCTAAAATAAGGGGAGGGGGATGTAACATCCCAGTTTTAACCCTTATGAACTATAATGCATTATGTAATTGTGACTTAGGCTAGTGAGTCAGTAAATTCGAAAAGGGGTCAAAGTGCCTAGGAAATGTAATACTTCATATACATTAATAAAATACATCGTTAGTTGTAAGAGGGACAAGGAAAAAAGAGATAGGGGGCTATGATTCCACGAGAGAAGGGGCTTGAGGGGATAATTCTTTTTATTATTATTTTTATTTACCATAATTGATTTTATGGAGAAAAGTGGTTACATGGGCTTCTTGGGGAAGGCCATGTGGTTCTTGGCTATTGTGATTATATAAACATCCCTTGGGGGATGTTTTGGGGGCTTCTTCTCCCTGGTTCTTCTTCTTCTTCATTTTCCTTCACTCAGGCTGAATTCATGTGCTCTTGGTCTGAGCATGGATACGAATAGCTTCATGAGGATGGCTCTCGGTGAATTTTGGGGGTCGTTCTTCCCTTTTGTTCAACATCTTCCCCTGGTTCATTATGTTCCCTTGTTCTTCTTTCCTCTTCACTCACTATTGCTAGTTCGTATGCTCTTGGGTTGAGCATGGAAATGAATGGCAAGAAGAGGAGAGCCATTGATGAATGGTTGTAATAATTATTGATCATTCTAGAAGGGAATGTATTCCTATGTGCATGAGCTTGATGGAAGTTCGGATAGAACTTTCCACAATTGTGAGTCCTGAGAGTCCCAGCAGGGAGATTCTTAACCAGAAGCACTGGATCCTTGGAAGGAGATGGACAACTTGAGGGACTGTGTGGAAGAGAAAGGGGTTCATTCTCTTGGGGTTGTGAAGGTTGGATAGAAGAGAGATGGTGTGCCTTGGATTGTTGTGATTGTTGAAAGGCCTGTGAAAGATTGAGTGTTGAGAGGCCTGTTATTTATGATACTGGTGGCAGTTCGGATAGAACTGTCTAACACTCATAATTCTTGGAGTTTCCAGTAGGAATATTTTCTGACCACTAGCATTGGAGCCCTGGAGAGAAGTGGGACAGTCTAAGGGACTGCATGGAAGAGAAGGGTGTTTGTTTCTTTGGGTGGTGCAGGCTCACGGGGAAAGAGAGATGGAAATTTGGGTTTTGCTATGAGGTTGGGAAACCTGAGAGCTAGTTAGCCAAATGTTGTGTGTATTAAATTTGGCCTAGGACCCATCCTTGTGGATTCATAGCCCTGGCTTGGGGGTTACCTGATGTTGAGAGTAAATGAACAATAGTGTCTATGGTTGGGAGGAACGTCCTTGGTCTACAACCAGTTGGTGAACATTTACTTGCAAGAGAAGTGTTCTTTGTGTTTTCTGTGTAATGTTTATTTTCATTGTGTATTTAATTATCTCTGAGATATGTAATTTTAATGTGTTTGTATGTTGGTTATTTGTTTTGCATGGCACATTGTTTATTTATTTATGTTGTAGCAGATATCTTGTCTTATGCATGTGATTTTCATTCCTCTTAATTAACTTCGAAGTGATTCGAATTGAGATAAGTCACTGTGAAGTGAGTCCCTAGACTGCAACGTTCCTCACCTGTGAGTGGTTGGGTGTGTTGTAGTCGAATTAAGTGGTGTATCCCGGCCTGTGGCTGGATGGGTACATTACAACAACCGAATGAACTTGTATTTCCTGTTGTATGTTAACTTCTGCATTTTATATTTGTATTAGAAATTGTATTGGGTTGTTTAGTAGGGGTGTGACCCAGCTGGAGGATGGGTACGTTACAAAGTGGTATCAAAGAAATTTTGTTGAGTATTGGTAAGAAGCACATTACAAAGTGGTATCAGAGAAATTTTGTTGCATATTGGTAACGTGTATGTTACAAATCCAATGTAAACATTTTGTCAAAGAAATCTTGGGAGTTGGTGGGTAAAACAAACTCAGTGTTGTCCCCAATTCAATTAAGGCTTGCCAAACAATATAAAATATACCTTGTTATCAGGATGGAAAAAATAGAAGTGAAAATTGAAAGGGTAAAGACCAAACAAGAATTTGAGGTGATTGAGATCATGGACCATTCATACCACTATCCATCTCTACTTGGTATTGACCAGGAATTTGATAACAATGCAATGCTAAAGTTGAAGCAGTAGAAGATGTCCTTTTAGATAAACACCTTATGTTTTATTAATCCATTGGATATAAATGAGGGAGACATATACAATGATCTCATGGATGAATATATGTAGATTTCAATAATAGATAACACATACAACATCATGGGGAATAAAGAATATTATGTGAATCCAACAACTAATGGTGAATTGAGTTGGAGAAGCATTTACTCCTATGACACAGATTCAGAAGATGTTATGGATAGATGGAAGAATAAATTGTATGAACTATAAACCTAGATATATGCACAAATCGCTAAAGCAATGCACTCGATTGTATCAGTGTTGTGCAACCTGCCAAGATTTGATGGAACAAGTCCATTAGATACATTTTTGGTGCAAATAGAGGGGTTGATGCCTGTGACCCAAATAATTCAAGCTATGGAAATAGTGGTTAAAGGAACACTTGTGTGTCGGTGGGTGACACCCTGTGCATAGATACAAGAATGGGCACAAGTAGTGGAGTGTATAAAAGTTAGATTCCATCCCCCAATGGATTTTGAATTGATGAATTGGTAAAAGGGAACCGAAAATCCTTAGGAACATAGTTAATACTGTCAAAGGCACTGAACAACCAAGAATGTTCCTAGTACACAATGGGTTCATAGGTTTGTCCATACGATGGAAATGGTACCTAAAAGTTGAGGAGACAAGAAGGAAAACAAGAGACATCGAGAAGACATCGAGCACCAATGAGAGTGCCCTCGAATTCTTCAAATTACTCATACAGTAATGATATAATCCATCACAACTTGGTAGGGGTAATATGAATGAGTGATGTGGACCCAAACCTAAGGTATTTGTCCCAAGTCCCGATGGTACAATTCTACAACATGTGAATAAATAAGTTGATGTTGATTATGGTAGAAATTATTTGATTACTAGTCATTGAGTTATACCATCAACAAAAATGAGGGGACACACTGATGATGAAAATGGATCCAAAGGTACCTATTATAGTCTAGCTAGTGTGAATAGAGTATCTAATGTTGAACACTCATAGAATAAATTGATTAGGAGTCAATGACGTAAACTCACTGTCAATTGTGAGGAATCCTACCACTAAAGACTGCAAGATCCAAGGTACTAGTTAGTTTCTAGACCCCTCTCTTACATAATTTGTTGAAGTCAATAGGAAGATATCTACATAAGGATTTTCTTAGTGTATCCCTCATCAATCAACATGAAACATACACTAAGAGATTATGTGAAGAGATAAAATCACCAAGTACAACTGACACTAGGATGCTTGACTTAGATGATCAACAAGACTTCATATGGCACCATATAGCATGACAAAATGATGACCTGGAAACAAGACTTGAACATATAGCACAACATAATTATGACCTCATAGCAAAACACAAGAGCACCGTTGATATAGTGCAACAACACATGATGCATTGAAAAACTCTCCATAATGACTATAAGAGTAACCAATCAGAGGAGTATATGTGACTCATAATGATGGTATGTGGCTCCTAGAAAATCTATAACCCAAATATAGTAAAATGATGCAAACAAGTTCCATGTTCAAGGGATACACAACTAATGTTCCCAAATTTGTAAATACAAATCAATGGTAAAAAAAAAAACTCATTCTTTTTTTATTAAGTGTCTCCTTCATGGTTTTACGAGCATGAAAGAGAGATAAAAGTGAGCTTGATAGTGTCTTTTTTGTTAGTTTTTTACAATCCAAAAGAAGAGGTAAAAGTATACTCTTGAGGTGTCTTTTTCATGTTTTAATGAGCACAAAAAAGAGCTAAAAGTAAGCTCATCATTAGTTAAAAGTTAGCTTGTCTAGAGAGAATGAGTGGCTTAATATCATGCATCTATGTTCCAAGTGCATGGAACCAAATGATATAGATATTTAATTAGATAATTAATGACTTGATTTCTTTAATACTAGGAAAACTAAGACAAGTAAAACACATAAAGATATTATGAGCAGAAATAATAAGTATGAAAGAAACAGGAATGATACAACGAAATTGATAACATATTTCACCCAATGTGAGATACGACTCTAGGTCCACTTCCAATGGAGTGGTCTCTTCAATTATGATGCAAAATGAGAAAATTACATCAATTCCTCAATCTCAATAGTTGTTCCTCTACTCTATTGCAGCACAATGGCCTCCAAAATCCTATGGAATTATCTCTCTCCTCTTCACAATCCACTAAAAGGGATAAAAGATCTCATATCAATCAACAATACAAAAGAATGCGGCTTTAAAACAAACAAATCTCACACTCATTACCAAAGTAATGTTTCCAATGCACTGTTGTTCATCCCTCTTATAAAACTTTAGAACAAAATCAACCCAGGGTCTAGCCCGCGGGCTTTGGGATTTTCATTGATGTGAATATTTACCAAATCAAAATGATTCGGTGTGGGCTATATTACAAGTTACATCGAATTGGCATGTTGGTTGATTGTATATGGTTTAAACCGTTGGTTGGAGGGGAGGTCACAGGGTCAAACTCATGGACCTTCCCCCTTTGGTATATATGGTTATGATGACTTTAATTATGGGAGGTTCATCGATGGTTCCCAAGTCCAGCCATTGAGATTTTGGTGAATTCATTACACTGTATCCCAGAGGTCGGGGATTTGATCCCAACCAACCACCCATTTTCCAATTTGGGTATAGAACCTTCTTGGCCAATTAGAGGTTGCCGCGTGGTAGCCTCTGATTGGTCCATGTCATGATAATGCCATGTCACCATCCAACCTAGATTCCATTTCATCTGCTATCTTGGATGCCACATCATCTTCCAGCCTATATACCATGCCATACCTCTGTCATGTGTCCACTGCTTAACCTACCACATGTCCTGTACGGATTCCATATGTCACTTCATACAATTGTTATGTGTCCTCCTGTGGGACTACCACATGTCACCTTCATCCTTACTTTTGTCTTATTTGACAAAAAATTTAGAACATGATATCTTTCTCATACGAAGCTTGTTTTATCCCATTCAAGTGGCGTCAAAAATATCTCATCGAGCTCTTCATCATGGAAAACTTTACATCACTTTTTGAGACCTTTGAATCTTGAGGTATTTTGGATCCTCCTGAATCACCAACCTAGGAAATATGAATGCAAATTGGATATTGGCAAGTGAGTTCCACTCATAGAAATGGTTCTCTTCATGGGTGTAGGGTCAAAAATTGTAAGAAAGAAAATGAAAATGGAAAGAGGTCAAGCGTGACTACAATGGTTGTAAGAGGGTTCAAGGAAAACATCCACTTAGCAATAGGAATAGAGAAATAAGAAGTAAATGCATGTAAAACCATAACGTAACATAAAATTGATGGGAACACCCTTGGGATATGGCCAAAACATAAATGAAGAGAGAAGGATGAGGCTCATATTTGAGTCATGGTGGGTCTACAAGAGGGCTCTCGAGACTAAAATAAATTGAAGCATAGGCATCATATAGAAATTAGGGTTCTAACTAGGGAACCCATGGAGGGTAGGCACTACTATGGAAGTTACAATGTGAAAAAATGGAGTGGCTAGTGTCTCAAACTGATGGGGTTGAACCTAAGGCTCTGTGATGACATAATGGATGTTTAATAATGAAAAATGGGGTTGCAGGGAAAAACCTATCACTAGATGTCGGTTTGAGACATGTAGCTCAATTTCAATGGATATTGTTATAGAAAATGGATAATCAAAATGTAACTAAGTCCTATAAAACACATCCAAAAATACTAGACTCGATGTTAAAATGTGTAGTAAAATCTCAGAAAAAACCAAATGTGTTTGTATTTTTCAAATTTGATATATGAAGAAAAAAATGCACTCACACCACACACCTATATACAGGGCACTATGCATACTAATAGTTTATGAAAACTAGAGCCCATTTTTAGGCTCAGGCCAAGGATATTGATCATCCCTGATGAACTCATGGGCCATCTTCATTACCATGTGGCACACCATGCCAGGGCCACACCACATAGAATCAAATTTCCACGTATGAATATACTCATTGTAAGTAGTTTCATGATATATTGAAACTTCTTGATGATGCCCATAAAGACATAAATGAGATATGAAACATTGATCCTTCGTATAATTTAGAGAAGAGAATTCAGTGGTAAGTTTTGAACAAGATATATGAGGTGCAAAGAGGTCAAGAAGTAGCATTTAACTAGATGCCCCAAAAATGCCCCCAGTCTTGGATTGAAACTCATTGTGTTAACCCTCGGTTCTACATTAGGAAAAATATATTACCAAGACATCACATCTTCCTTTGGCTTATCTAATAAATCCATGACTTCTAGGATGACCTCATTTGAAGAAAACTCAAAATTGAGGATGTCATGTGAACATGGAGAGTCAATAGCCTTTGTAGGAAGAGTAGATTGATCATAGTTCATATGAGGATGGAGATTCTTACTAGTGTTAGTTGGCACCAACAATATCACCAATGAGGAAATATCAACCACTATGATTGGCATGCAATATTTGTAAGACTCTACTTCCTCGAGATGAGGTACCACCAGGGGGATCCACTAGTAATAGAAGAGATCATATTAATTGGAGCCACATTTGGGGAAAGAGATGGGAGTGGAAGGGTAAATGTACCCATCATGGAGGAATATTTGAAAATCCCTACACCAACACTCATATAGTCACTCTTGGATTCACCGGCAAATAGAACATTAGAAATCATATCAGTTCGAAGGTCAGGCATGCAAAATGCAAGCTGGTAAATGGTTACAATATTTTGTTGATGAGGAAAGAGAAAGGATAAAACACTGACTAGATGATATATATTATCTCATAGAACCAAGTACACTCAAGTAGCAATTTATACTCCAGAGAGGCATCAACCCCCTCCATCTCAACAAAAATAGTTTTACCACCTAACTCAATGGGAAATGTAGTGTTGATACCATGAGATCGAAACATGTATCCATCAAATTCCTTCAACATCATGTTATATGGTTCAAACTTTGGAGATCCGATAAGTTTCCAACATGAAATGGATATAATGCAAGTAGAGGCACATTCATCAAAAATCGTGCAATAGATTGTCTTCCAACAGAATATCACTTGAATATAAAAATCAATTTGGTAGGAGAGCCTATGATGAGCTTGGTCAAGATAAAATGAAATCAAGTTGGACTCAAAGGGATCAACCCCACCTATCATTGACAACATTTCCTTACACTACATGGGGAATCTTTGTATGACTTCTAGGGAAAACATGGCACATGGTGCTTGGGAAAAATATTTCATAATACTATAGTTTTGTGAGGCTCATGCATTGATATTATGTGTCATTCTCTGAATAATTCCCTTGGGTGGGAGAAGCATTGTCTCGATTGATGGCTTCTATATTTGGATAGGGCCACTAGGCTGGGAAGAGGGTACATGATCCTAAGTGGAAGGAACAACCTATGGATTCTCATAGCTATGAGATTGAGTTTGTAATTACATTGATTGGTCACACATGAAAACTTCACTATTTGAGGATGACCCCTCCAGCTAAGGGGTACCTTCCATGCCCCCTTACGAAGGGGCGAGATTTGTGGAAACAATTTGTTGGGGATGGGGAGAAAATTGATGGGTCAAAATAGTAGGCTACTGGGAAGCCTTTTGTTGGGAAAAGTACCAATTAATTTCATACATCTTTGGACATTAATGAGTAGGATGATCTTTCCCACATATATTGCAAGGAAACCGATTATTTTTCTTCTCCTTAGTGCCTCCACCAATATTTTTTTTGGGTTTGGTAAGTTGCATGCTCATTCTTGTAATTCTTCTTTTTATTCTTCTTCTTCCCTCTAGGTTTTTGAGGATTCGTCGGTTGTTTGTACAACATTGAATTCACCTCATAGGTTTGAGTGGGATCATGAGAAGTTTGAGTGGTGGGGTGTAGTATCTTTTGGGTGTGGTGAAATGTGCATGTGACCCAACTGTACAACTAACTAACCCATAAATGCATTGGAAATAGAACCTACCACACCATTGGGATGGGGTCCTACGTTTGGTTTGTGTGGATCTATTTACAACCTCGGAGCATGTGGGATAATATCATATAAGGTGTTAGAATAAGAGTATATCAAGTCTAAATGTTGGGCACATAAATGGCCTGCTTCTAAGTAACCTCCCATGTCATAGCTACATCCTTGCCAATGGGTGGTAAGAGATATTTAGTAAACCAATCCATAAGAAGTTGGTCAAGAATATGGGCTTTGATGAGCCTACACTGTCATCTCCATTCATGAATATGATCATATATATGCATGGAAGTATTATGATGCAAAGACATAAAAATATTTGTTCTTATCTCATACCTAATGGGTAGTTCAAAATTCATTAGAAACACCATAGCCAATTCATTGAATCTATTGAAGAAAGTGCCCTTAAGTTTGATATACCATTTAGTGGCATGCTCGGTCATGGATCTCTGGAAAAGATGAAATCGGGCATTGTCATTCATCAAAGAGTTGGATGAACACCAAATATAGTAATTCATTGTGTTCATTGATGAGTATTCTCCCAATTTTCTGTCAAATTTTCTCATGTTGGACGATAGTTTGGTAGGATATGGTGGCCATAATGGGTTGTGGAGAATGGGGTCATTTGTTCACTATGAAGAATCTAGCAAGTCCTATGTTTCCAAGAAATGCAACTATGTGTTAGAAAATGTATTTTGGATTTGGGACAAGGAATATTTTGAACCATATGGACCCTGAGGTCCCCTGACATTCAATTTTATAATGGGATGTGGGTTTCCAAAAGTATCGTTGCCCTCATAGATGGAATGACTCCAAGAAACATTTCTACTCATGGGACCATGTATTCCCCCAGGAGCATCTCCTTTAGGAGAAAAGGGATTCCCATAAAAATTATTTCTTCCATGACCATACATGACCCCAAGAGGTTTTCCTCTAGGATAAAAGGGACTCCTAGAAACATTATTTCTTCTAGGACCATACATTCCCCCAAGAGGATTACTTCCAGGATCAAGCATATACCCAAAAGGATTACTACTCCACTAACCATAATTGTTCCCACAAAAATAATTCCCAGAAGTAGAAGTATATATAAAAGGGAAACCACCCCATGGGATGTTGAATCCCCGAGAAAAATTTATGCCCCCATCTTGGTTAGGAGGAGACCCAAAACCGCTAATCATATTCCAACCAAAAGGGAAACCAAAATTAGTCATTTCCATGTTGCCTATAAGGATGCCATAAGCATAAGGAGATCCACTTACAGTGTTGAAACCAAGGCTTGGCACCCCACTGGATGGATATCCAAATGTGGGCATCCTAATAGATAGGATGGGTGTGCTAATGTTAGTTATACCCATGGAAGAAAATTCAATTACTGCTAGCATCCCCCAAATGGAGATACCTACTGAAATGGGAAAGGATGGTGTAGGTCCTAAGGCACTAATGGATGGAAAGGAGGACATCACAAAGGTGCCTCCTATAATTCTCATCAATAGGCTTGAAGGCTCATACACACTAGACAAAACACTTGGCCTCGACATTATGTGAGGATCATTTAAAAAAGAAAAAGGCTCAATAAATAATCCCTTTACCTAGATGAGTATGAGGTCTCTAGGATCAATCAAAGGAGGGTTAAAATTCAGTGGAGGATTTTTTTCAACCACTTCAACTTCTACTCACTCACTCTCCTCAAGTATTCTATAAACCCAGGTAGGCTCTATATCATGTATTGACCTCCTTTTAAGTGGTGGTCATTCCACTGCCTCTGGTGAAATTCCTTGTTGTCAACGGGACCACTGAAGAAATTGGTTTGCCATGATGAATAAAATGTGTTATGAAAATAACAACAATTTACCTATGGCTATCATAAATATAGAACCAAAGAGCACACCCCTAACAAATCTAGGCTATCAATTGGAAAACCAGTGGATCAAGGGGCCTTCCAAAAACCAACTCTCTAGTAGGGATGATTTTAGGGGCTAAATTTCGCTCATGGGCTAATTTTCCATGGTTTTTCCAAAAAAGAGATTAGCTATTTTAAAAATGATTCTCCCAAATTCTATAGGATAGAATTATTTTAACTTAAAAATCGTCAAAATTTTATAAAAAATGTAGAAAATCCTTATAAATTTGAATATTTTTTCAAAAATATCGTATAACATTTATAGTTGGAATATGAAGGATTAGTAAGATTCGCCAAGGTTTCTACATTTTAAAATAAATTTCCATCCTTAAAATCATCCCTGCTCTATGGGGGATGTCAAGTCCCCTGAATATTAGCTAGCGAAGGTGTGAGGAATAGTTATGGTAACCCACATGTAACAACCCTAACTAGTGCAAGTACCCTTTATTAAGGTGGGCACCCTCAAGGGGAATTGAAATAGAGGTTCGACGTCCACTCCAGGTACCATAGGCACTTCCCACTCCCCATCACCTCTATAGATACCTAGGAAAGGCCACTATGGTTACCACCTCAAAATCAATGACTAGGAAAACAATCAAAGGTCTGACCACAGGTATGGGCATGGAAACTAAGCCCAAAGATTCAAGATCACTACCTAGAAAAGAGGTGTGGGAAATTATAAAACCCATATACACATAGCATTCGAAGCAGTCTAGAAAACACCAAGACAAGCAGAGAGGGGATATCACTATACTTGCCCCAATCAGACCTCATGATTAACTCGTATGTTAGAGGAGTTGCATGACACCCACATTGTAATAATGGATTTAAACACTCTTTAGTGACTTCTAGGTTCAGTTTTGGTGGCCTTGGAGAGTTTACTCTCCACTCCTACATCAAGGCCCTAAGTCGTATCTATGTTGGTTAGATACAAAGAAAAAGAGTCAAATACAACATTTGTGTTCTTATGGTTTTTTATTACCCAAGGGAACAAATGCAACTTCAATGATTTTTTTCACTTTTTTCTAATCCAAAGAAGAAAAAGTGTATGTAAGGGATGCAACTTTTATATTCAATGAACTATATCTAAGGAAGGGAAGAGAGATTTTTATTTTTCATATTTTACAATAAAAAATACAACCTCGCATTATCTCAATCAACCACTCAATACAATGCAAACAAATGAACAAGATCCTCAAACACTACTTATACCAATGCAATATTTCAAAAACACTCAAAATATTTACCCTAACACACTTTTTGTTTTTGTTTTCTTTTGAAATGCAATTTTCTTTAATCTAAGAAAATAAATATGTATATCAAACCAAAAAACAACAAGAAAAGTGTTGTAGGATGTTGGTAGTAATTCCCCAAAGTACACCCCAATGCCTCTACAGGATTAAAAACCCAAAACTTGAAAAAATATTGATCTACAATGAAAAAAGAAAATCTTAAAACATGCAAATCAAAAATGAAGGGAGTAAGGACACACTACTATATCTGAAAATAACTATTGGAAATTCTTCCCAGATCACCACTCACCATGTAGATAGCTCATAAAAACAAGAAAGCCTAATGAAACCACCCAAACACATCAAATTCAATTCAAAACAAAATCTGTAAAGAAGAGGCTCAAACTTGCAGTAGATCTAGGCTATCATATGTATGACAGGCTCACAAGATCAAGTAAACAAAGATATAACCAGGAAAATTTCACAAAATTTTGAAAAATGGTCACCTATAGGGGTGGTCACAACCCAATAGTGTTGCAGCTAACAATCGTTCTATAGTTGGTTGTGGGCTACAGTATAGGAAGCTCACAACCAGTCGCTCTAGTATGAATTGTTCAGCTGCAACCATCTGCAAAAGTTGGGTAAAAATACTTAGATATAACCCGAATCTAACAGATCTAATAGATATTCTCCCTTAATGAGTGATGAGGAATATCAATGGCTACAATGTAGTTTCAAAAGACCAAACAACAAGGGAAATCCAAAACTAAGGAAGAATCAAAGATCCTTCCCCAGTGGAGTCACCAATTATGTTGTAGATAAATCTCACCTATGTATAAGCACGACCTCCCTTGGATCTACCCTTGATCTAAGACAAACAAAAAGATATATCACAACACATTTCTCTACGGATCTACCATATTTTCCCTAATTATGCTATTAAAGTGGGATGAAAATGCATACCTTATTTATAAAGGTTGTGTTCTTGGGCATTGTAGCTCCAATGATCCAGAATTGGATCTAGAAGCCTGACAGGGCTAAAAAGGCTCAAAAATGAAAGTGCTTGGAATCTGACGAAACCAACGCCATTGTGTTTGTCTCATCTTCCTGATTCTGGTCATATATTTACTTCGTCAAATGGGCTCCATATGTGAAATATATCGCGTTCTGTCCGAAAACCCAAATAAGCAAAAAAAGGGGATGACTGTACAGTCCGTACAGTGCCACGTGGCAAGATGACTGTACAGGCCGTATGGATGTACAGCTAACGTGGCAACTCCTGGAGATGACACCTGGCAGGTGACGGAGCATGTGACAAGTACAATTGGACCAGTCATAGGGTGACACTTGTCACCACTGTAAGGGTGACACGTGACACAGGCTGACGTGGCAGACATGTGGCAAGGCTGACAGGGCAGTGACTGGGAAGGTACGGTGACAGGTGGCAGGCACGTGGACGAGTTAGCATTCGACACATGGCATTCATCTATTGGTTGTTGAGGTTCCACATGGCCCAGTCATGGGCTGCCACATGGCACCCTGTGGTTGGCTCGTGGTTTGTGTAAAAGTTTATGGTCTCCACCGGGGTCGAACCCCCGACCTCTCCTCCGGGCAACGAACTGGTAGGACCGGGCTAACCACCCGCTCCACATGTGGTTCTTAATAACTATATGTTAAACAATGTATTTGAATTGGAATGAAACGACAAACGGAGGCGGAAAGGGCTGGGGCTTAGCCCCAACACACGGTATGTTGTATGATATGTGATCGCCCATATAACCGGGAGCGCAGGGGAGTTGGTGATAGGGACCAACCCTCGGATCCTGGGTGGATCCCACAAGACCAGCGGCCATCCACCATTTTGGGCGCGGGGGTTATGACTGTTTAGCCACGATCCTATGCATGCGCCCGAAAACCAAGAGCCAACCCGAACCATTGTGCTAGCGCACCAGGAGAACAACGCCTGGCCACATGGAGGCGCCCAAGTGACCAAGGGCGCGCATTTTTGGGGCTGCACCCTACATTTATACAAAAGTGGTTTTTATGCTAAAGTTTGGGATTTTCATTGATATTATGCCTGTTAATAATGGATTTTCTCCATTTTTGGGAGATATTGGGCATTTTTGGAGCCCAAATTTTGGGAGGAAGTTGGAGATGGATAAACAACTTCAGATCTATAAAAACCAGGCCTGTTTGAGGCCATGAAGGATAGTCAGAGAAGAGTTAGGCTAAAGGGAATCCAAGACAAAGCCATTTTTATGTAGGGAAGCTATTGAGGAGCAGATGCTTGCGGGCCATTTCTGGGAGCTTCGGATGTTCGTTTTGCGTGCCGTTTTCTTTGCAAGGTTCTAGAGATCTGGAAGAACATGACCAGATCAGTCTTGTAGCCAATTGGCACTGCTGCAATGTACTTTTGATCTTTTGAACA
>JZKD02S0076098.1:342614-368037 GCA_000966675.3 Picea glauca
GGTCAGTAACCTTTTGGGGACCAAAAGGTCTTTTAGTGGGGAGGTGTGATCCAGAATCGGATCCAGAAGCCTGACAGGGCTCAAAAAGGCTCAAAAATGAAAGTGCTCGGAATCCAACAAAACTAGCGCCATTGCATCCATCTCGTCTTCCTGATTCTGGCCATATATTTACTTCATCAAACGGGCTCCGTATGCGAAAGATATCGCGTTCTGTCCGAAAACCCAAACAGGCAAAAAAAGGGGATGACTGTATAGTCCGTACAGTCCGTACAGTGACACATGGTAGGATGACTGTACAGGTTGTATGGCCATACAGCTGATGTGGCTTCTCCTTGAGATGACATGTGGCAGGTGATGGAGCATGTGATAGGTACAATTGGACTAGTCAGAGGGTGACACGTGTCACCACTGTAAGGGTGACACGTGGCACAGGATGACATGGCAGACACGTGGCAAGGCTGATAGGGAAATGACTGGGCAAGTATGGTGACAGGTGGCAGGCACGTGGACGAGTCAGTGTTCGACACTTGGCATTCATCTATTGGTTGTTGAGGTGCCACGTGGCCTAGTCATGGGCTGCCACGTGGCACCCTGTGGTTGGCTCGTGGTTTGTGTAAAAGTTTATGGTCTCCACTGACATCGAACCCCCGACCTCTCCTCTAGGCAACGGACTAGCAGGACTAGGCTAACCGCTCACTCCACATGTGGTTCTTAATAACTATATGTTAAACAATGTATTTGAATTGGAATGAAACGACAAACGGAGGCGGAAAGGGCTGGGGCTTAGCCCCAGCCCATGGTATGTTGTATGATATGTGACCACCCATATAACCGAGAGCACGGGGGAGTTGGAGATAGGGACCAGCCCTCGGATCCTGGGTGGATCCCATAGGACCAGGGGCCATCCACCATTTTGGGCGCGGGGGTTATGACTATTTAGCCACGATCCTATGCATGCGCCCGAAAACCAAGAGCCAGCCTGGACCATTGTGCTAGCGCGCCAGGAGGACAGCGCCTGGCACATGGAGGCTCCCAAGTGACCAAGTGCGCGCATTTTTGGGGTTGCGCCCTACATTTATACAAAAGTGGTTTTTAGGCTAAAGTTTGGGATTTTCATTGATATTATGCCTGTTGATAATGGATTTTCTCCATTTTTGGAGCCCAAATTTTGGGAGGAAGTTGGAGATGGATAACCAACTTCAGATCTATAAAAACCAGGCCTATTTGAGGCCATGAAGGACACTCAGAGCAGAGTTATGCTGAAGGGAAGCCAAGCCAAATCCATTTTTATGCAGGGAAGCTATTGAGGAGCAGATGCTTGCGGGCCATTTCTAGGAGCTCCGGACATTCGTTTTGCATGTCGTTTTCTTTGCAGGGTTCTAGAGATCTGGAAGAACATGACCAGATCAGTGTTGTAGCCAATTGGCATTGCTGCGATGTACTTTTGAGCTTTTGAATAGAAATAAAGAAGCCTCCCCCACAGAGACAAAGGCCCAGAGACATAGGCAACATTGTGCCGAACTCCGTTATCAATCCTCGTGTTATGGTTTGTTGTTTATTACTTCATTTCAGATCTACATATGTGTATATGGCTGTCATAATTCCTCTTCTTTCCTCATTCTTTCATTAAGTTTCTCAAATGGTTAATTAACACATGCAAAATTAAAACTCAACCATAGTCATTAAAAGATCCTATGGATCATCCAAATATACATATCTATCTCCCGCAACCCGCTACCTACACACAAAGATACAATACACACCTTTTTCAAACCTCTTGAAGCTTAAGGAATGCAAATGTAAACCAAATCTACCCTAATCTAATTAAGGAAAGATTAGATATGTTACAAGCAAGTATCAATCATTGAATACACAAGCATTGGAAGGGGAAAAGCATATTGATTTATGTTAAAAATGGAGAAAGAGTACATCAATCATGATAAATACCATGAATTTCTCCAACTCCTCCTTAGACTTCAACAAGCAAGGATGGCCTGATATGAATACTAATATCTGTAGAAGATCTCCTCTAAAATTTTTGTAGCATTTACATGTAAATGATTCTTCCTCCTCTTACCCTTGGAAGGCCTTATTTATATAGATTGGTGGATGAGGCTAGGGTATGATTCTATATCTCTAGAACTTAGTGAACCTCAACTGGACTGATATTTCCCAAGCTCATATCATGAGATAAACAACTCACCTAGTGTTCATCTCCTCATAACTCTCAAATTCTAGAAGGTTACAAGGGTGGTCACGAGTTGCTAGTAGTGTAGCCCATAATCGATTGTGTGTTGTCAGTGATGTAGCTTATGATTGGTCGCATGTTGTTAGTGATGCCGCCTATGAATGGTCATGTTTTGTTAGTGGCTCAGAGTGTTGACCTCCCTCAAAATCAGTGAACTCCAAAGGTATAAGAGTGTGTCTCATCAAGTAATAATCAATGGGTCCTCCATGTGTCCCTAGGGTGGAAAATAAGGCTATAACATCTACTCAACTATAGAACAAGTACAATACTAAAGAATGGAACCCCTTCTCCTATTAGAAGCCAAATATTTAACATAGCTTGGTATTTATCTAGGGTTAGGGTTTTTGCATCCTTAACCCTCAACTAGTTAGAGTTTTGGAAAATCTAGAATATACCTTAAATACCCACATGGCTATCCCCACATGTGTGAGTAACAAAGGCTAACATGGAATCCACTCGGTACCATGGTGATCAACAAGGTAGGTCGACTAGTTGGAGGCATAATTTCTACATACAAGCTCCAATTGAGTTAAATTATACATCGTTGGAAAGGTTTTAGTGTGTAGAATAATGTATGAGGGGATAGGAGCTATGTTTTCAAATTTTTGACCCCCCAAAAAATGTCATTTTATGCCTCAAAATGGTTGTAGAAGGTTTTGGACCACAAATTTCCAAATTGGTGTAGTAAAACTTCAAATATGTAAGAGATAATATAGCCTTAAACTCCATAAATGAACCCTTAAACTCCAAAGATGCCAAAACATTCACCATGAAAAACAAAATAATATAGAGAAAATAACCCTTAAGGGGGAAACACAATCAAATACTCCCTATGGTAGGAATCATTCCACAAGTCATGCTTGCTATAACTTAATGCAATACAAATCACCTTCAATACAATGATACTCATGTGTATTTATACTTTCTCATGAGTATCCCTAGGGGTCTATGACAACTACCACTAATTGTTATATTATTTCACTTTAATTACATAGTGGGCCTATTCCATCATTATGGCCATGTTACATTCATTATCCCCTTGGGTACCTCCCTAAGTACCCCACATTATCCTCTCCAAGTACATTACATGTCATCCCCCTTGGCATGTTTCATCCTCAAAACACGAGAAGAACTCATATAATATGACCTACTGAGAAATGTCATCAACGGGTGCCATGCATGAACATCCATCCATCATAGTGAAATGTTGAGATGGAGTCCCACTATGCCCTTTCCTCGATCTTCATTTTGATTTATTCTTGGGATTCATGTCTACACCGAACTACTCTTATATCTTCATGCATTTATTTTAGTCCTCCATGTGCCTCCATACTAGTTGCCTCTTTGGTTCCTTGTTGATCCATAGTAAGTTTTCTAATACTCATTCCCTTGTCTTGATGACTATTGTTTCTCCATATGGCGTGGGTGGAAATATACTACAACCTTATCTTCTTTCTTTGATTCTTCAACATGTATTTCCTTAGCTTCTTCTTCATTTGTATTCCCTTCTGATGCTTTTCTTTAAGTGCTTCTATATGCTCTTCTACTAATTCAACCTTGGGCTCTTCATCTGATGTGTCATTAGGTACTACAATTTGTTTCTTTACATGGACTTATTTAGGTGTCCCCTTGAGTCCTTATTTCTCAATAAGAGATATATCCTTCAATGTAATTTTCTTCTTATACCAAAGCTTCAAATTTTTCTTTTCACATTCATATTAACAATACCAATTGAGTCCAACCAAGGAAATCCCAAAACAATATTCATATCATCCATATCTATAGAATAAAAATATGAATGCAACACATATTTATCTATGGTAATATTCAAATCTTAAAAATTTGAGCTTTTTACCCTCAACCTATGTTCTTTATATATTCTTTGTTGAAACTTGCAATCATTTAGCCAATTTAACATTGATCAAATTATGTTTACAACTAGGGTTAATTGGAACAATGACCTTCTCTTGTTGAATACATCCATGGACCTATAATATGAAGTTTGTGCATAAAAAAAAGTCATCGTTTCTTTATTTATCCTTATTCCCAACATGAGACCACCTGCCTAAGTATAATTTCTCATATTCATCAGTTGAAAGTACCATTATCTACTCATAGTTAAATCCATATGTGTCCCACCATATGCTAGCATCATCCTTTAAATTAAAGTGTAGATTTATTTTTCAACAGATTGGACACTTGTACTTTATCCATTTTATGTATTATTCAATACTAGGACCATCATATTTGCTAAAAGCATTGTGTTGTGAAAATCCAAAAATAGAGCTAGGGTTTTAAATAAAATCACTCACTTTCCCATGGGCTTCTTTATGTAGTTAGGGTTTGAAGAAAAAAAATGTATAAAATGGTAATAATTTCTACAATATTTTTCATATTCATTATTATGGACCCAATTATGAAATTCCATAGTTTCTTTGTGTCTACTTGCACTAGTTTGACTTAAATATGTGCACTCTATCAAAATATATCCCATCTACAAACCTCACAGAAATCGCTAGAAAAAAATATGTTCATTTTAAATAAATGATATTTCCAATTATTGGACTCCATTTTGGATGATTGTTTTCTTATATTGGGTATTTCTTCAAGATAAATTCATATATACGGTTGGTTTCTTCGAATTATGCACAAGAAGTTTCATAAATTGACCTAAATGGTGCCATCCTCTTTTTTCCATTAAAAAACTGCAAAAATAAAAAGAAACTCCCATTTTGTGCCCAAATATTCCCCCACTTCATGCCCAATAAACATATTTAATACCACTTGTAGTAAAACTTCAAAGATATAAGAGCGAATATAGCCTTAACATTCATAAATTAACCCCTAAACTCCAAAGATACCAAAACATCCACTGTGAACAACACAATAATATAGAGAGAACCCTTAAGGCAGGGTAACACCGTCAAATACTCCTTGTGGAAGGAATCACTCCATAAGATATTCTTGCTACAAAACAATACAATCCAACACATGTCCAATAAAATGATACTCATGTGTATTTATACTTTTTAATGAGTATTCCTAGGGGTTTGTCAACTACCCCTTGTTATTACGTTATTTCCTTTTAATTACATAGTGAGCCAATTCCATTATTATATATACATTACATTGATTATACCATTGGGTAACTCCCTAGGTACATTACAACTAGGACCTACCACTAAATGGGATCTACAAGCCAAATCCTCAAATTTTTCCACCCATAATGTACCAAGATAGATGACAAATTATATAATGATCCATTCTGGATCATACCTCCCCATTTAGGGACACTTTTGGCCCTAAAACGATTTTATTGAATGAGGTGAGGGAAAGTTTTCTCTACTTTATCGCTAGAGTACCATTTTTCCCTGCCCAAAAGTTGTTCTTTAAACCCAATATGCCAAAGGTCATGCTATCCCTATCTGGTAGCTCTAGACTTCCTCTACAAAACTATATGTTCTACCAACTCTAGCTAATATTTGGTTGATAAGTCCTCTATGGTTAGTAGGACATTCTCCTTAGTTTCTTGATCCAACATAAAAGGCTCATAGACTTTTAGATTTTCGACATTTACTAATGAGTAAATGTGAATGTATGGGGGTTTATTGAATCTCTAGGGATTATTACCTACCTTCTCAAACATCTCAAAAGATCCATACCACAAAGCCTTGATATTCTTACCAATACCATGTAGTCTTTCCTTATTCAAATGTAACTAAAGTATGTCTCCCACTTTGAATGATTTCTCAATTTTGTGTTGATCATGTCGGGCCTTGTACTTTTCTTGTGATTTATTCAATGTCTCATGTACTTGCAAATGGATTTGTCTAATCTTTTCAACAAACTTCTCTGCTTTCAATTTTTATCCTATTATGTCTTCCCTCACTCCTCCATAGGGATGATTTTAAGGATGGAAATTTATTTTAAAAAGTAGAAACCTTGGTGAATCTTACTAATCCTTCATATGCCAACTATAAATGTTTGGCGATATTTTTGTAAAAATATTCAAATTTCTAAGTATCTTATATAGTTTGTATAAAATTTTGGCCATTTTTAGAGTAAAATAATTTTATCCTATAGAATTTCGGCGAATCATTTTTAGAATGGCGAATCTTTTTTAGAGAAAAACCATGGAAAATTAGCCCATGAACAAAATTTAGCCCCTAAAATCATCATTGCTCCCTCAATGTTGTCCATAGAGAACATCCAAGGTCAAAGGTGGAAAATACCCAAAGCAACATTCAAAAGGAGACTTACCAGTAGAAGTATGGACTACTTTGTTATAATATTGTTGAATGTAGATCAAATTTGTGTCCCATGTCTTTGGATGCTTCTAATTGTAATCCCTCAAAATTTGTACCGATTTCATGTTGATTACTTCTATATACCCATATATCTCTAGATGAAATTTTGTAGATCTCTTCAACTCGGTGTCCATCTTGTCCCAAAGTGTAGTCCAAAAGGCACAAAAAAATATGGAATCCCTGTATTAGATGATGCTCCTTGGTATCCCAAAGTGCACCTAGACCTTTTCAAAGAACATATTTATTGTTTCTTGTCCTTTGATGGTATTTTTTTAATGCATAATATTTCACATCTTGTTGAACTTGCCAACTACCACAAACAAATGGTCATGTCTCTTCCAGTTTGTTGGAAAACCACCCACAAAATCCATGGAAATGTTTTCCCAAGGTCAAGTAGGTACATGTAAGGGATGGTATAAACCTTGCTTTCTATTATTGGGCTTGATGGTACAACAACGTATGAATCATCTAATATATCAAGCTACATCTTCTTGCATTATAGGCCAATACACTTACCTTTGTAAGTTTGCAATTGTCTTCCTAATAGAAAAATATCCTACAATCTTGGAGGTGTGAGCCTCTTTGATAAGTTGCAACATTTCACCTTTAGGAACAAAGATATTGTCTACATTTTAGAAAATCCCATTCTAAATATAATAATCATCCTTATTGTCACCTTCTTCTACATGAATTTGTCCCTGTAGCTACTAAAGCACCTCTTTAAAGTTCTCATCTTCTATGTATGCCTCTTTGTACACATCGTGGGTAAAAGGCTCGATGTGAATAAGGGTTCCTAAGGGTGTAATATTGGATGTTGTTGGCCTTCAAATAATTTCTACCAACTTATTAGTCTTTCTCTTCTTATATTTGATTATTAGATGAAACTGCCATAAAAACCACATCCACTTATAATGTGTAGTTTGTTGAAGCTTACTATAGGATTGCAAATATTGTAGTAGTTGTTGATAAATGTGGATGATGGTTTCCTTTCCCATAATATAATGCTTACACTTCTTAACATCTTGAACCAATACATAGATTTCCTTATCATATGTAGGGTATTTTGGGACTCCCCCATGAAACATTGCATAATAATAGCAAATCATCTTACCTCCTTGCATCAATACCACTCCCATAGAATATCCACTTGCATCTATCTCCACTTTGAAATGATTTTTCAAGTCAGTAAATGCAAGGAATGGTTCTTAATCTCATCGGAATCTTTCTACTAATTATTCCCCCACTGGAAACTCTTACCACTAGTTGTTATTGTGTGAAGTGGCACATCTACCATGGAAAATGATGTTATAAACTTCCATAGGTGTTTTGATGCCCCCAAAGATCTCCTAGATTCAATGATATTAGTAGGAAATGGCTACTTCATGATGGCCTCCATCTTCACTAGATCTATCTTGAGTTCCCCTCCACCAATCATGTACCCCAAATACACGAATGACATCTAAGAAAACTCACAGTTATTAAGGTTAGCTAGCAACTAATGATTTTTCAAAGTTTCTAAGACTTGAATGAGATGTGATATGTGCTCTTCCCAAATAGAACTATTAACCAATATTCCATCCAAATACACTATCACAAATGAATCTAAATAGGGATTCATTGCATCATTCATCAATTGCATAAATGTAGCTAGTATATAACATAAAACAAAAGGCAGGACCAACCATTCATACATACCTTGTATTGTCTTGAAGGTGGTATTCCAGGTGTATTATTCTTTAATGTGTACCTAGTTTTATCATGATTTGATATCCAAATTGGTGAAGTACTTGGAATTTTTCAACTAGTCTATCAAATCATCAATCATGGGAAGAGGGTATCAGTTCTTGAGTGAGATATTGTTCAAAGATATGTAGTCAATACACATTCACCAAGGCCCATCCTTCTTGGGTACTATGATGATAAGTAACCCGCAAGGTGAGGTGCTTGTTCAAATTACTCCCTACTCCAATAGCTACTGCAATTGTTTCTTCACTTTGTATGCTTCAAGAATAGACTATCTATATAGCCCAATATTTGGTAATAGGGATTCAAGCAACAATTGTATCTCACACTCCATTTCCCTCTTAGGTGTTATCCCTTTAGGATTCTAAAACACTCCTTTTCATGCCTAAAACAACTCCTCCAAATGATGTTTTTTCTCTTTTGTACATCCCTCTAGGGATGCATTTATTCTTATCAATTCCTCCCCTGGATAATTCTTTCTTAAGAAGAGAAATACATACTTCTTGCTAGAACTGATTAACTTTTTGGCTTGGTTGGAACTTACCATAGAGATGTTTTATTTACCTTTATATGCATTTCTAATTTAAGACTTCCCATCCTTGATCAGGTGGTAATGGTTCTCTCTGCATGAAGATCGCATCCCTCATATACATGTAGGGGATTCCAAACACTACACCACATATGTCAAGGGGTCCTACATCTAACTCCACTTCATCAATAAAATAGACACTTATAGAAAAATTAATCTTACATTATTTACTAACGTGTATCTTTACATTATTATTCACCCAACCCAATGGATATGGGCTTGGATGATCATGAACCTTCAACCCAATATTCCTAACTACATCATCTGTGATGAGGTTGTCCTATGAACTATAATTGAATAGGGAATCTACCTTGGTATTTTTTACCTGAATATTAATGTGTAATAGTTTAGTGATATCCTTCTCTTACTTGTGGTGAATGCTACTAAGATTCACCTCCTTCTACACTAAGGTAAAAACAATCTTTTCATCCACGTCTAAGTTCCTCTCTACCTAGTTTCTTGAATCCATTCCTAGTAGGCTCTTCTTCTTGAACCCTTCTTACAGTTCTCTAGATTCAGCTTTGGATGTAGCTTCCAACACTTATCTTCAATGTGAAAATCAATACTTCAATGGTTGTAGTGTTTGTTTAGATCCTTGCACTAATGTGGAGTGGTTATCATCTTCTTGTCTTTTCCTTTCCATTTATTTTCCTTTCCTTGGAAGCATCTTGGTGGTATTTTTATTAAGAACCACTAGGTTGTCCTTTCTTATGGCCTATGTTCTCTAGGTATTGTTCTTGCACAAAAGCCTCATCAACGGTCCTAGGTTTGAACAGAATCACTTGTTTTCACAAATGATTGTGTAGACCCCTTAGATACTTGAGTACATTTGGGTTCCTGGGAGAGGTACCCAACATGAAAATAAATAAAATACAAAAAATAAAGAACAAGAAAATGAACACACCATCCACAAAAATGAGCATAAGATGTATCCTAGGAAACCTAATACGAGAGAAAACCCATCTAGAACGTGAGGCCTAAGATCTTATCTCTTTTCTTCAGTTATTAAAAGAAAGTACAAAGAAAGGGACACTCAATATGGAGTTTCCTATGACATCATGGCCTAAATGGTTACTACAGAATCTTCTTCCTCCTCTATTATGCTCTCAAATCCCACTTCTATATGATTTACTCAACTGTGGAACAAGTAAAATACTAAATATTGTAACCCCTTCTCCTCCTAGTGGCTCAATATTTAACATAACTCAATAGCCATAAAGGGTTAGGGTTTTTTCATCCTCAACCCTTAGTTAATTAGGATTTTGGACCTTATATAATCTTCTTGAAATTCTCATGTAACTAGCCCCACATGTGTGATTAACATAGGTTTACATGACATCCATGCAATACCATGGTAGTCAATAAGGTAGGGAAATATGCAGGAGGCATAACATCCACATACGAGCTTTAATTGAGGTGATTTTCCCACTACTAAAAAGGTTTGATGTAAACCAGTTGTCAGTCATGAGGGAACCTTCCATTATTGTATGAAAGTCCCAAGGTATTATCAATTTTTCTATACCCACTTCCTAGATACTGATTTGGTATCGAGAGGAAGATATTTATCAAAAGAATGGAATTAATTTATCTCACATCAATCGACCTTAAAAAAGAACCAAGAAGTATTTATGAATAAAGAAAACCACCAAGTACATACTAAAAAAGCGGTGGTGGACATGAATGGTCAAATCAATCTCATAATTCCCTTAAACGTATGGAATGACACAATGAGGACTTGGGAAGCACTAACACTAACAAGAACAATGATGTAAAGAAAAAATGTTGGAGGTATTGAAGGTTTCTTCATAATGACTAGAAGAATAACCAATCAAAGGAGTAATTGATCAAAATCATGGTATAGCTCCTAGGGAAATACTAAATCCCAATTCCAAGATAATGATGAAAATAGGTGCCATGTTCAAGGGTGACAATTATTGATGACTACCACTCAAACTGATTAAAACATGAATCGAAATTCTTTCCCCCTTTTTCAAAGTTTATTTTTATTTTGTTTGTCTTTCTCATGTTTGTAAGCATGAAAAAGGGATAAAATTGTGATATAGTAGAGAAAATGAGTGGATCAATGGCATGTAACCACATTCCAAGTGCATGGAATAGATATATGCAAATCAAATGAAAAAATGGTGATGCGAAAGTTGTGTCCACTCATGAATGTGTCTTCTCCAAGGATACAAGTCTCAAAATAGGGGCAACATATGCAAACGACGAAAGTTATAAGTGAATATAGTGGAAATAATAATTATGAAGTGAATGGCATCATAATAGTATGCACAAAGACACAATCAACAATAAGAAAGTGCAACTATAAGGCAACAAAAATAACATGAACCCATTCAGGACATGGCCAAAAAAATATAAGAGAGAAGCATGAAGTCCCAAACATTAAGTCATGGTGGGGTTAAATATGAGTTCTTGGGAATATGAATAAACTCGATGTTGGGATCTAAATATGTCCTAAAACATCCTTAGTTTAACATTAATTTATCAACTCGAGGATTCATCTTTTGTTTCAAGAATATCAGCAAAGTCTATGTAGATAGTTGTAGAGGCTAAAATCGTGTAGTTAAAGAAAATATGAGTTTATCGACAATCAAGTTCCTCACATGTTCATTAAAGGTTCTGAAATTAAGATCTTACTTAACAGAATTGAAATCTGATTAATAACATGCTGTGAATTAAAGGAATTAACTAATATGTTGAATGCATCTACTAAGAAGCAATAATCTAATCTAGGAAAATACTTGCAGAACTAATCTATCAACTATTAATCAACTTGCTAGAAAAGAAACATTGAATTACTATATTTGTTAAAAGGAACAACAAATGTAATATAATCGAAAGGAACAACAAATATAATCTAATCGAAAGGAACATCAAATGTAATCTGATCGAAAGGAACAACAAATGCTAATTTAAGCGAAAGGGACAACAAATGTTAATTTAAGCGAAAGGAACAACGCATATGGAAATGAGAGGAACTGTCAAGCAATAAACTACAACAATGGAAACTAGAACAACAATCAATAACATTCAAATGAATCACCTATCTTCTGTAAGAAAACATCATAAAATCATTAACACACTCATGCATTTATCTTAACTATTGCAAAAGAGATTTAAATCACAAAACATAAATCAAACTGATACAATTACAGATTGAGACAGTAACTCCTTTAGACTGGGCCCTCGGTCCTCAGAAGAACTGTTACTAGAAACTCAGTATGCAAGAATGGTGAAAACGCCAAAAGCTTCTATTAATTCCATGACCGGTACAACATTTACAAAAGACTGCTTTCACAGAGCAATTCCGAATTCTGAATGCTTGGATAAAACTCTTCGATGATCCTTTCCAGGATTCATTACCCTCTATATATTACAATGATATGGGTAAATTAAGCTATCATGAGGATCAAGAGAATCTTAGGATTGATTTTACTATTTATAAAGTTTACAAAATAGAGAATCAATCTTCCTTGAAACTGTTTTGTGCCTAATGTATTCAACCTCCAATAGCCTACGCATCTTCAAAATATCCTTAGCTATCTTGGGTTTGACAATATTTATCCATTCCTACAACAAAATCAAACAATTCCAACCGAATATTAGAATTTATCTAATAATACTCAATAATATTTCTAGAAGACATTTTAATCATTTCCTATCCTAATTATTCCTAATTAACAGAAATTTCAATTAAGATTATATCATAAACCATGAGAATAAGGAGGATATTTGTACCTTTCTCAAAACTTAACACTCGACATGGGTGCTAAATGGAAAAAAGGAGTGCTAATAAGAGTATCCCATGGAAGGGAGACACTACCGAACAAGTTACGACCTGCAACAAATAAGAGAGGGAAATGTTGCAACTTGACAAGATCAAACCTAAGGCATAATGTCGACATAAATGGTGGTTAATAATGCAATATAAAAATGTAGGGGAAAACCTAATGTTGTATGCTAGATCAAAACATTTACCTAATATTTCATCGAATATTACCATATGAAAGTACCGAAAAGATACTTCAATAGTCCTATAAAAATGATGAACAATACTAGTCTAGAAGTTAAATAATCCAATATAAATTTCATGAAATAATTTAAAATAAAAACTAGAAATTATGATGGTTTTTGTTTCGACAAGGATGAAAAAATGACTATCTTAGACCCAAAAAGGTCAAAATTGGTCAATGTATGGGAAAATGAGCTCATTTTTACCATTTACCCTGCAAAAAATTACCTCTGGTGAAAACTCTCTATTTCCTCAAAAGCATATAGATAGATTGTTAGAGATTCAACCAGTGGATTTTCATTATGTCTAGAGTAGGTAGGCCCTCAACTCTTTCTCCACATTTCCATTGTTTCTTTTTTTCGTCTAGGTTAAAAATCATGAGGTGCCGAACCTTGTTTGGACCACATCTACATGAATGAGGGTTTGACACCCTATAGTCACATCCAGAAGGCCTTGTCCACAACTATTCCATGAAAAAAACCTACACTTGACTACTCGTGTCCTAAGAAATAGTCATAGCCCTGCTTAATATAGGAAGAAAATGAAATTTTTTCTTGGAAACTTGATTGGTATCTGATCCAAAATTGTGTCTTGAATGTGTGCAAATCCGACTAATATGATTGATTTCAAAGAAAGAGAGTGTGAGGTGGTCGATGTGGCTACATTTCATGACCAATTCACCCTTGATTCACTAATATACTACAAGCTTTTGAAGTTCTTCTGGAGCTAAAACATGAGAATTCAAAGCATGCTATTGTAAAGAATCCTAAGGTGTTGGGATCTTGATCAGTAGTACTTCTAAGTGGGGCATGAGATATTGCACCTGGATGTGGGTGATATCTACTTCCTTATACAACTATCCTGGTGAGGTGATCCAATAGTCTTCAAAGGCGGTGGAAGAGGTGGTGCTACTAGCACTGTTGACAAGTATATTGTTGCACATTGTTGACGAGAGTGGAGAAAGAGTAGAAACCAATTACATATTAAAGATGTATAGAAGCTACCCTTTCATACTATATTTTCCATGATCACTTGGTTAGTTGGATCAAAATTTTCACAATTGGCCTCGTGATCCCATATTCACTATGCACTTGAGTGCTTGCATCCCACAGTTATATAGTTATTGATATATGACTAGTGTACTAGATTGGTAGTCAACAATAGAAATTTGTTGACTAGATGCGGGATTAACATATATAAATAGTTTTCCTATGTATCAATCCTTGTATATTTCTTCCTAGGGTGATTCTCTAGGATGTGTCCATGTGTATTGACTCTGTTTGCTAGGTCATCTTAGCCCAATATTAGGAGGTGGAAAATTTCATGGCTCACCTCGAGGGAAGATTTCCCATAAGCACCTTTGGTCAAGATATTTTTGATAGATGGGATGAGAAGATAGTCACGAAAAAGGACTACCCATATGATGGTACTAACTTTTAGTATGATCCTAAGTTTTTAATCTCTCCTAGAGCACAATGGGGGGACATAGGTAAGAAAGAGCACAAGTGTTTTTTTTTTTTTTTTAAGTTATAACATTTTTGTGGCTTTTACAAATATTATGTTTTTTGGGGTAATGCAATGACACTAAAAATATTAATGTATGACATGGATGTGGGACTATTCCAACTGACATGGATGGCCCTTAACCACTAGAGAGGTAGGGAGGAGTAGCAGTTGGATGAGAAGGAGGGATATGAGATGCTATGTAGAACCTCCATAAGGTGCAAAGGAATATCGAAGGGCTCACTATGGATGCTCCTATGATGAGGGTGCACAATGTGCCCTAGATATTAGAACACCACATGGTTGGGGTACCACATCCCTTTTTCTGTCTACTAAGGAAGGTGGGCAATATGATAGTGTGTTACCATGAGACACACACGCCTCAAGATAACTAGTTGAGAGTCTCCTAGTTTTGTAGCATTTACAGATTATATACTTGATTTTTTTTATATTGTATTATTATAGGCCATGTAGCTAGATTTTGTACTCTACATATTTTGTAGACATGATGTATTATCCTTTTATCTTATTTGTACATATGGTTTGGTTCTTTATTATGAGTTAAATCATTATGATTAATTTTTCATGATTATTGTACATTCATGATTGTATAAAATTATCTTGTTAATGCAACAAATGTCAATCCAACACATATTTAGTCAATGAATCAACAAATGTGTTTAAACTTCTAAGAGCATGATCGCAAGTAATAAAATCAAAGTATCTTTCAAGAAGTTACACCCTCAATCACTTTTGAAGAAGCACAAGATTTCTCACAATATAGAAATTATTCAGTTGTGACACCACTACCTTTGAATCCAAATACACAACTAACTTGTGGATGTCGAGAGAAATAGTTTCATATAGAAGTTTGATGATTGCACTATACTTCACGATTTTTTTGTTTGCAAGATTGGGGAATTATCTATAAATTTTCATGGATATTCCACTAGAAAAACTCACCACAATAGATCTTTTATTATGTTGAAATATTTTACTATGTGCATTTATTTTCTTAGATCTCAGATTTATTATCACTAGCTTATTTATCAAATTTATGAAAATAACTAAAATACGAAAATAAAAGAATAAGAAAATGAACACACCATACACATAAATGGACAGAAGATGTATCCTAGGAAACCCAATCTGGGAGAAAACCCAGCTACAAGGTAAGGCCTATGTTCTACTCTATTTTATTCAATTATGAAAATCAAGTATAAAGAAAGGGGTAGTCACTTTGGAGTTGTCTATAACAATGTGGCTTCAATGGCTACTATAGAATCTTCTTCCTCCTCTTTTTTTCTCTCAAATCCCACTCCTATATGCTCTGCTCAACTATGAAACAAGTAAAATACTAAATAATGGAACCCCTTCTACTCCTAGTGGCCCAATATTTAACATAGCATGATAGCCATATAGTGTTAAGGTTTTTGCATCCTCAACCCTTAGTTAGTTAGGGCTTTGTACCTTCTAGAATATTCTTGAAATTCCCAGGTGACTATCCCCACATTTGTGAGTAAAGGAGGTTGATGTGTCATCCACTTGATAACATGGTGGTCAACAAGGTAGGTCAACTTGTGAGAGGCATAATTTTTTCATATGAGTTTTGATTGAGATGATTTTCACACCATTGGAAAGGTATCGATGTGTATAAAAACATTAAGGGGATATGAGCTATGCTCGCAAATTTTTTACCCCAAAAAATATTTCTTTCATTCCTCAAAATGGCTCTGGAAGGCTCCAAACCCCAAATCTCCAAAAGGGGACCTACCACTAAAATGGGCCCTATAAGCCAAATCCTCTAATTATCCCATGTAAAAAGTACCAAGATAGATGAAAAAATTATATAATGATCCATTATAGATCAAGGAATGTACCCCATGAAATCATTAGTTGGTTTGTGGGTGACAACATCATCCATGTGGCGGAAGTGATGTTTTAGGTGTTATGTATGGAAACATCTAAAAATCCAACATAGAATGGGATAAACGCTAAAATTTCTAAATCAAGAACCAAGCATCATAAGCATATGATTCAAATGAACCAAATGAAAAAAAAGGCTCTAAAGTACAAAAATTCAAAAATATAACATGTTACAAAGCACCATGTAGCATTGTTTCTTACGCATAGTAATTCTTTAGGTAGATCCCATTGCAAGGGTCAGACAAAGGATTCCCTTCATAATCAACTAATGCATGGGACCATTTTTGCAATACATGGTTTACAATGTAAGGACCATACCAAAGATATTCAAACTATCCTTCCCCTAACCTTTTGTGATCCTATCCATAAACCAAAACTAGATCTCCTTCAAAGAAGATGCAAGGATGAACATTTTTATCATACTGGGATTTAATACACTTCTTAAGAATCTCATTATCCAATGCATCTTCTCGACAATACTAACCAAGATGGGATAAATAAATGAGACATTCTTTCTCCACAAAGGTATTAGTAAGGAGTTCTATGGATAACTTCAACAAAGGTATTTCACATTCAATCTATAGAACTACCTCCACTCCATGAATGAGATAAAATGGTGTAAAATTGATGGTATTTTTAACTAAGGTTTGGTAGGCCCATAATCCAAAGAAAATCATTAGGTGCTAGTTGGTTTTACGCTTTCCCACCATCCTTTACAGTACAGTCCTCAAAACTCAATCGTTGACTTCAACTTGACCATTATATTCAGGATAGTAAGGAGACGAGTTTTCATGTCGAAAACCCAACTTGGTCGCTAACTTGATCATCATTTTATTCTAAAAATGTGATATGTGATCAATAAATATCATTATGTGAACACCAAACCTAGTGATGTGGTTGAATACTAAAAGAATTGTCATTGTATCATCATTGGAAGAAATAGGCATAGCTTCATCCCACTTGGTGAAGTAGTCAACATCCACAATGATGTAGTTGTGACCATTAGATAAACTAGGAATACATGTCATAAATCCAATCCCCCCCTTTTTGAAGGGACCAACAGTAACCATAGGGTGTAAAAGAGCAGGATGAGCATGCATTTTATGAGTAAATACTTGACAAGCCTGACACTTCTAGATTGCATTAATGTAATCTTCAAAGATGGATGGCCAAAAGTATCATGTGCACAAAATTTTCTAGCATGTGGCTATTCCAACAATATGATTTCCACATGCTCTGGCATGGAAATTATTCAATACCCTATCATTCTCTTCATGGAATAAACATTGATGAAAAACTAAGTCCACACCACAATGATATAGGGTATCACTAGTGATGAGATAACTCTTGGCTTGGTGGTGAATATGTTGGCATTCATCTTTGGATAACCAAGAGTCAAACCTCTAGGTTTGAAGATATATCAAGACATCTTCATACCAAGTATTAGAAGAGCCAATGAGGAATAAACACTCATTTGTAAAGGAATTGTTGACCACAATTTCCTCAATATATCTAGGGAGTTTAAACACTAACTCCATGAAATCAAAGACGTCTTGGATTTTCAAAGTGGAAAACTCCAAATCAGACTCTTGTAAGATGACTATCCATTTGGAATATTTTCCCCCCATGAATTGACATGTCAAAATGTGTTGCATTGGGTTGGAGTCTGCTAAAATAATATTTTTGTGAAGAATAATAAAATGACTAAGATGTTAGACAACATGAACTGCCATTGAATTTAACTTCTCAACATGTGATACTAAGGTAATAAATCATATGTTATACTTGTGAACTATCCTTTTGGACAAGCGCCATACCAATTTTGGAATCAAATGTAGCAAGATAAAGAAAAAAGCCCTTGATTTAGTCTAGTGGACTCAAGAATGGGGCTGACATCAAGGGTTTCTTCAAAGCTTCAAAAGAGAATTGTGTTGGGTTATCCCATATAAAAGGTAAACCCTTTTCAAAAGGTGCATGAACCCTTTCACAATCTCCAGATAATTTTCTATGAATCATCATATAAAGTTTTCCTTCCCTTGCAAGATTTGGAGTTGTCCAATAGTATGTGGGAGAGGCAACTAAACTATTGCCTCAACCTTGAAAGGATCAACCATAATTCCAAACTTGGACATAGTGAAACCAATTAATCTCCCATATACCACACAAAATATGCACTTATGTTTATTAAAATGAATGTTATAATATTGGCATCTCATGAATATGAGATGGATGATCAGTACGACTATGGGACCAAGTGGATAAATCATCCAAATATGCTTCAACATTGTGTTTGATGTCATGAAAATCATATGGCATGGCCCACTAAAATGTGGCACCAACATTTTTAAGACCAAATGACATCTTATGATAGGAAAAAATACCCCAAGGACAAACTAACATAGTTTTTTGATGGTTTTCCTTCTTTATTTGTCTCTGATTATAGTTAGAGAAACCATCAATGAAGGAAAATAATTCATTTCCATCACATTCATAAATGATCTAATCAATGAATGGGATAGTATAATTATCCTTCGGTAAATCTTTGTTAAAATCCCTAAAATCAGTACATGCTTAAATGGTACCTTGCTTCTTGGCAACCAGAATAGGATTAGAAACCCATTCAATCAAAGGAACTAGGTAAATGAAACTAACACAAAGTGAATTTTCAACCTTTTCCTTAATGGCAGTTTCCTACTTTGAATTGACCAGTTGTAAATTCTACCAAATAGGCTTAGAATTATCATACATTTTTATTTCATGTTTGACAATCTGAGGATCAATGCTTGGCATCTCCTCATAGATCCAAGTGAAAAAGTTGAGAAACTCCTTAAAAGGAGAAATATAAAGTTCAATTTCATTAAGAGAACAATTTGCACCAATCAATACAATTTTTATGACACCTATCTTCATTGAGATATCAATGGAATCATTTTTTATATATTCACCAAATTCCCTTCCACACACACATTGCGTGTTAGGATGGGGAATTGGTACCACTCGATATCACTAGATGAAATGAGGATTTGCGCACCAATCTCTAATTTCTCTAATTCATGGAGGAAAAATTATATATGATGTATATCTTCCCATAATATTTCAAACTCAGTCATGGCTTTAAGGATAGCCTCATTAGATGGAATTTCAGCATCTAAGAAATTATTTGAACTAGGAAGGTTGATGGCATTGATGGGAAAAATGAATTAATCATATTCCATATAATGATGTAAATTATGATCATATTTTGTACTTATCGATTGGATAGATTGGTAGGAAATATAAATTGCTTTCAATGACATACTCAACCTTAATGACTCAATCTCACATGGATGAGGCACTACCCAAGGGTTCTGATTGATAGTGAATATGTTAGAAGGATTCAATTTCTAAAGTGCATGATTCACAATAGAAATGAACACTAAGGATATACCTTGTGATTCAATGGTACCTGGAAAAAGAATATATATAGGGGACAATTTAATAAAATAGACTAGTTGAGGGAAGGTGAATGTACCCATCAAAGATGAATATTTGAACATCCCAACACTAATACTATTGAAATCACCCTTGGAATCACCAACAAATGGAGCATTCATACTGGCATTGCTTCACAAGTTAGGCATATAGTATGCCAATTGATCTATGGTAACCACTTTCCTTTGATGATGAAAGTGGAAGACTCTAAATACTGAATACACAACTATTGTCACCACATAAAACCAACTATGCCCTAAAATAAAATTATAGTCTAAAGAAACATCGACTACTTCAACATAAATTGAAATAGTATTTTCACCCAATGTCACAGAAAAGGTGATGAAGATAAACATGGTAAATGATGGAACAAGCTCTGGATAACCCTAGGATATCCAACAAGACAATGGCATAATGAAGGTAGAGACTCGTTCATCAACAACACATCAAAAGATGTTTGTGCCACATGAAGATAATTGGATTTGGAAAGAAATATAATGGGGAATCCTAGGCTAACTTTGGTTAAGTTCAAAGGTAATCAGATGATTTTCTAAGGGACCAACTCCACCAATTGTGATCAATAATTCTTTGTGTCATGTGGGGTAGCTTTGAAATACCTCAAGGGTAGATAGAGCACATGGTGCTTGAGCCAAATCCTCAACAATATTGTAATTGTAAGTGGCTTAGGCATTTGGGTTGTGCATAGTCCTTCATAAGACACTGTTTGAGGGGGAAAACACTCTATCATTGGATGGTTTCTCTATCTGTAGAGAGCCACCTGTATAGGATGAAGACAAATCCTTATTAGTATGACCCCTCTTAGTATTTTCATAATTATTACCTCTCATATATATATGAACATCATGTTCACATATGTATATGTCAGCATTCGTGGTATTTCCCTCTTGTGGGGCATTACCCTATGTTCCCCTCGTGCAGATGCATAGTTTGTTACAACCATTTTCTACAATAGGAAAATGATTCGTTAGGGTGATAGATTGGTATTGGGATCCTTGTTGGGCAAAGTATCAATGAATCTCATCAATGTGAGGACACTTATGAGTAGTATGATCTCTAGTGCAGATCTTGCAAGGAAATTTCATTTTATTTTTCTCACTAGTACCTCCCAAATTAGCATTAGTATCAAGGGTATTCACTTTCCTAGGAGTAGAATTATTCTTTCTATTCTTCTTATTGCCTCCAAGTTTCTCATTGTTCTTCATATTTGTTGATAGGATCATCTGAACATCAAAGGTTTGGGTAAGGATTGAAGCATTTTTTGATGTTAGTGCAATAACAAGCAAATTATGAGAGATAATCATCTGCGACATATATCCCGCTAATTGGCCAATGGAAGCATGGGAAATGGAACTAATCACACCATTAGCATGTGGTCCTGGGGTAGGTTTAGAAATATCTATTGATAGCCTAGGAGCGTGAAGTATTAGCTCATACAATGTGTTAGGCTGAGATTAATTCAAATCTAGTTGTTGAAAGAAAAATATAACTTTCTATTTAGTTAGGGCTCCTAGCATCACAACATTATTCACAATATCGAGAAAAAATACTTGTTAGGATATTTAGGCACTTAAGAGTTATTTAAGATCTACTTGGTCTAATGTGTCCTTAGGTAAAAGTGTGTTTCTTAGTGTGTTTCTTTAGTATGCATTTGTAGTTAGGAAATATGATGGTCACGATATGTTCCCGACATAGAGTGATATGACGGTTCATACTCTCCTCAATCTTAACAACCATTGATTCATGGTTTAACACGCGATTGGTCTATGATCTCTATTTAAAGAGCATGGAGGGTCATTTGTCGATGATCGATTGTGAGAAACTCTCTTGTAAAATATCTCTGTGATCTTTTTCTTTTGCATTAATAAACTACTCCAAGTGGTCGCGTTGATTGGGGTCGTGGATGTTTCCCTGTAGGGGTTTTACCACGTGAAAACATTAGTGTGTTAATATTTGATATGGTTATGTGAGTGGTTATTGAAGGTGTTCATCCTATGTTGGAATATATGTGTTGTCGAACATGGTATTAGAGCCAGTTTGAAGATCTTCTCTTGTTGTAGATCGAGGTTGTGAAACTGAGTTGTATCATATCCATTTTCTGTCATTTCCGTATATTTATGGGCTAAGAGGACTCTTCCATTGTTTCCGGAGCACTCATTTCATTTAGTAACACTTTTCGTTTCACTCGAAATGGTTTCCATTTGCCCAAGATACGACCATTAAAGTCAAATCTGGAGGTATAAAGCTTGAATATGCATTTTTTAAATTTTTGCAGAGTAGTATTTTGGTTTTATTTCGGTTTTGTATTATTTATTTCTGGGTTGCTACTCTTTTATATCTACGTATTCTCTTTTCCCCGCACCCTATGCAATCTTGGAAAATCAGAAACAGATAGGAAAAGGTGCATCTTTCGGGTAAGCTAACCGAGATCTAACCCTTGTTGTCATCGAGAAGCGAAATTTTTTTCTTGTGTGAAAAGAGTTTTTTTTATCATGCTCTTGAAGGTCGTCTTCAACAACAACAACAACAACAATCCTCCTTTTGAACATTACAATATGTTTTGCTAGACCATTTGGTTAAAAGTTGCTTTATTAAGTAAAAGGTCTTGAGTTCAAGTCTCTATTTTGTTACTTTTTTTGAAAAAATTCATGCTAAAATTGTAAAGTGTATTTCACTTCAAGTATAAAAGTGAATCACTATAAGTATATTTAATATTTTATTTTAGAGTTATTTATTTATTTTGCATGAAGTAACTTCATTGTAAAAGTGATCCCCACTTCTCTTTATAAAAGTGGGTCACTTTATAAAGCAACTTACACCACCACATGGTCCTTTGGTTACCGTTTATGCCTTTTTTTTTTAAATGGCATAACTCTCACATCCGAAGTTTGTTTTAAGTGTCATTTTTTTTAAAACCGCATAATTTTTCGAGATATTTCCATTCAGATCATCAGTTTTAGTTTTAAACCCATATTATCTACATATTTAATATGGCTTCTACAAGTAATTTCTTACTTACCAGCACCAACTACTTCCAATGGAAATCCCATATGGAGGATTTATTAAGAAGTAAAGGCTTGTACCGGATTACCTTGGGAAAGGAAACAACACCCACTGATGTTGATAAGACATATAAATGGGATAATAGGAATGACGAATCACGTGGATTAATCGGAATGCCCATGTCTACTGATTTAAGGTTCCACCTTCAATCAATTGATAAACCCAAAGAATCTTGGGAAAAGATCGAATCTGTGTTTGGTAAACACAATATTATTCGGGCAGAACAGTTAGAAAATCAAGTACTCACTTTAAGTCCAAGTGATTTTTCTTGCATTGAAGACTATCTATCTAAGTTTAAAACACTCAGAACTTTATGTGAAGAATGCAAGATAAAGATAGACGAAGATCGTTTCATCTATCTTATTCTTTCTAAGCTAGGTCGTGCATATTTTTTGTTTGTATCTACCTTTTATGCTATGCAAGAGGCTCTAGGGGCATCTTATCAAAAACCCAGTCTTGAGAACTTTGTGATGCTTTGATTAGAGATCAACATAAGATAGTACAACTTGAAGTGATCAACATTGTAGGTACCTCCAACAAAGCCTTAGTTGTCCATCAGAAAGATAAACCCAAGAATCCCAAGAAGCAACATCCTCGCCACAACAACAAGCAATATAAGGGTTCCAAAACCACTCAGACAACTTCCGCTCCTAATGGAGACAAAGGAGAAAGATATAAAAATAAAAGACTAACAAACATTGCAACTTTTATGATAAAGATGGTCATGATGAGTCCAAATGTTTCAATAAGATAGAAGCTTTAGAAGAAGCGATGAAGAAGCACAACATCGGTATTGATTCTACTTCTTCTTCTTCGTCTCATGGACATACACATTCATCTTCTGGTTTATCCTTCAATACAACTTCTACTTCTACTTCTGATGAGTGGCTTATTGATTCTGGAGCATCTTATCATATGGATAAGGATAGAGACATATTTTCTACTCTAAATGAATGTAACACCAAGAAAATATTTGTTGTTGATGATAGATCTATTAGTGTTGAAGGATCTGGAACAATTCAAGTAGAAAATGGTCATTTCAATGATGTATTATGTGTTCCAAGTCTTTCTTGTAACCTTCTATCAGTATATCAAATCACTCATTCAGGTGAAGGTAAAATCGTAGAGTTTTGACCTCACCAAGTTGTAATCAAGGATCTAAAAGATCCTAATCATGTTCTTGCAATTGGAATTGTTGATGATATTACCAGGTTGCACAAGTTTGACAACTTTAGGTCATCATCTTTTTCATCAGTTTTTGTTGCTCATAGCGATGACTTGAGAAAACTTTGGCATGAGCGGTTTGGTCATCTAAACTATCGCTCATTGCAGAAACTATGTAATCAACAGATGGTGACTGGTCTTCCTCTTGTTTCATGCAAAGATGGTGTTTGTGCTGGTTGTGTTTTCGGCAAACATCATTGGGACAGTTTTGACAAACGTGCCTCTTGGCATGCCTCGGGTCCTTTGCAACTTGTTCACAATGATTTGTGTGGTCCACTTTTTTCTCCTTCTTTTTCTGGGTGAAATTATTTCTTAACTTTCATTGATAACTTTTCCAAACATACTTGGGTTTACTTCTTAAAACTTAAGAGAAAAGTTTTTGACAAGTTTTTGGACTACAAGGCCCTTGTAGAAAAGAAATTTGGACATCAAATTCAAAGGTTAAGAACATATAATGGAGGCGAATATGTGAACAATAATGTTACAAGTTACTACACTACACAGGGAATCCAAATGCAACACACTGTTCCATATACACCACAACAAAATGGTGTTGTTGAGAGAAAGAATCACACATTAAAAGAAATGGCTAGTATGATCCAATCTAAGGGATTAAGTCTAAAGTATTGGGTGGAAGCCATCAACTGTACAAATTACATAGTAAATTGCACTCCCACAAAGGTTCTTAAAAATATAACACCGGAAGAAGCTTGGACTAAAATTAAACCATATCTAAGTCACTTCCATGTGTTTGGCAGTATAGCATGGGCTCACATTCCTAATGAGAAAAGTAAGGCATTGCAGCCTAAAAGTGAGAAGTGTATATTTGTTGGTTATTCTTAAGATGTCAAAGGTTATAGACTTCTTTCAACAAATTGTAATGAAATTATTATTATAAGAGATGCTAAATTTGATGAAAATCTCTTGGCCTGCAAGCCTAATTCGACGTGTGTGCCTTCATTGGCCTGCGAGCCTAATTCAACGGTTGTGCCTTCTTCGGCCTGTGAACCATATTCGGTGTTTGTTCCTTCTTTCATTTTGGTTTCTTCTTCAGATGATGACAGTGAGGATGAAAATCCACCTCTGCCTACTCACATTCCTCTAGATGAGTCCCTTGAACCTGAACCAGCACCAGCTCCAACGCTTCCTAGATGGGTCCGTTCAACATGAGAAGCAATTGGCAATCTTGTCGGTGATCCTTCAGATCAGCATCGGACACGTTCATAGTTCCAGCGAGCCTCTTCTCTTTTGGCTCAAGTTTCAGAAACTCATGATCCAGAGACATTTGCAGAAGCTTC
>JZKD02S0076132.1:0-12234 GCA_000966675.3 Picea glauca
ACTTTGATGTTATAAAGTATAAATGTGACTAGGGTTTGAAGCTATGTATAAAGTATGAAGCATGAAAGGGAACTCAGAAGTACTTTGCATATGAAGATATTGGATTGGTCTCTATACATGTCTTACTGATTTGGTGCTCAACTAAGGGGATTGGTGTCTCTAGTAGGTTTTTTCTTACATGTGTTGTTGAGTTGGTTCTTGGATGAGGGGATTCGTATCTCTACCAAGTTGGTGCCTGCAAATATTGTAACAGTAGGTTGGTTCCTAAATGAATTTATAAAGATAAGTTTTATGGTTTTCTCTTGATTGGGTTTCCATGTTAAACTACATTCATTATATGTGATTATTGTTTCTCAACTAATGAATGATTGATGAATGGTTAAATAAATTTAAAAGTATATTATATTGATTCACCCCCCGACCCTCTCAGTATAAGCATAAGTTCAAAAAACACACTTTAACCTAATGAAACATTATACCAAGTTTATATTAACTAACTCCTAAGTGTATAAACATCCTAACAACATGAGAATTCTCTCCCATGTAGCATCATGTAAATGCATGAGTAAATGAATCATGATCTTCAACATTTTTTCCCAAATTATGAGTAGTCAATTTGAACTTGCATGCAAAGATGTCATAGAGAAATATATGGTTTGAATTCCTATGATAATGGAGTCTCTTACACTCCTCTTTTCTTGTGTTGAACCCCCAATATCTCATAACTATAGAAGGTGGAATTCCTTACCAACCACCAACCACATTCAATGATTGGTGGTTGGGGTTTTTAATAAGGTAAATGGTGGAAATATGAAAACTAGGAGACTTAGAAAACTTAGGACACTTAGGATTATTTGTCATCCCCTCGGGCCTCATTTCCCCTTCCCCACTAGTGGACACATAGCCCCTTTCATGCTCTTAGTATCTAGAATTGGACCTTTATATTATTTTTTTAAATAATATTTACATATATTGATTATTCCATGGAAAGATTACCTCATGGTGTATCTAAATAATATTAATCAAAGTATGTGACTGGACATTTATTAGTTAATCCTTGGCCTTAAGATCTGCAATAGGAATTCATACAATAATGTTTACATCATTTATTCATGGACTCATTCATATAACTCAAATCCCATAATTTTTTCCACTTATTTACATTTTTATCCAAAACATTGAAAGGGCCATAACTGCGACATTACATTCTCCCTCCACTTGGAATTGCATCATCCTTGGTGCATCTCAAAAATGGATATGCCTCTTTCATGGAATCCTCCAACTCCCATGTAGCCTCATCAGGACCAAAGTGATTCCATTTCACCTTTACTTTCCCAATGGCTTGATTGGCTTGGTTCTAGAGCAATGTCTATTTCCTATTAAGGAAGTACAAAGGATCCACCTGGAACTCTCCCTCTAGTTCAACCTAGACCACATACCAATAAATAAAAATTTTAGTATCATGTGCATATTTATTAAGTAAATAAACATGGAAGTAATTGTGATATTTAGTGTTAATAGAAAATTCAAGTTTATATGAAATTGTCCCTATTCTCTCTAGGATCTCAAATGGCCCACTCTAATGAGGTGCCAACTTGGCACAACTTCCAAGGTTCAAGGAATTCTCCCCTGGTTTCAATTTGAGGTAAAACTTATCCCCAAAATTAAATTATATGTTCACCCTATTCTTATTTTCATAAATTTTATGTCTATCATGTGCTACCTTTAAATTATTCCTAATTCTAGCAACCTCTTGCTCCATTTCCATGAGAATATCTAAACCAAGTACAATTTTGTTCACTGGGTTATCCAAACTAGTTAGAGTATTACATATTATGACATGTAGAGACTCAAATGGACTCATTTCCAAATATTCTTGATGCCCATTGTTATATGAAAAATTGACAAGGTGTAAATAACTCTCACACATGAATGGTTTATCCATCACATGTATGTGAATAATGTATTCAAATACTTGGTTCAATCTCTCAGTATGCCCATGTATTTGAATATGGTAAGAATTTGATACATGTGGATATCTATGGCCACCCACCTCTTACAACTATCTCACGTACATATTTCATCTTGGTAGTTACAATTTTCATCTTAGCAGTTTTTTTCTAGCTTTTCAGGTCCTAAACTTTTGGGGTCATTTTGAGGCCCTAAACAACATTTTTTGGGCCCTCCAAAGTCACACTATACATGGAGTCAAAGTATGAAAACATATGTGTATTCCTCAGATATAAATTTCCAATGGGATATTGTGCGCCTAAAACGGATATCATATGCAAAAGTTACGACCCCACGAAGTTGATGTACCAACTTACGCCATTGAGGCCCACATGACTTTTGGTGCTTCATCTCCTAGGGTTAGGTTTTTGGATGTCTATGGTTTTATGTTTACTTATTTATGCTAAAAATTCCTAGAGACCTCATTGTAATGTGCTCATATGAATGCATGTATATGCTACATCTCTTCTCGGAGATTAGATACCACCATTCGAGCAAGATTGTTTTCATTCCGCATTTTACAGTTTCAACAGATTTCTTTATTGAATAGAAGTTTAGTTCCACTGTATATATATTATTGTTATTTGTATATCTGTGTTAATGTTATGTATATGTGTTTCATTTTGTTCTACTCATAAATCCAGATCAGAAGTATTGAAATTCATCTTGTTTCCCAAGCCTTATAAAAGTCCTTTCCAAAAATTCAAAGTATTCTTCAAATTTGTATTTGATACAATTGTAGTAAGCATCCCATGCAACCTCTAAATTTCTCTCATGAAAATGTTCACAATGTTTGTTTCCTTATGAGTAGACTATAAAGGAAAAATATGAGCAGACTTTCTCAACTTATATACTACAACCATGATGGTTTCATGTTGATTCACTATATTTGGAATTCCAATAACAAATTACATTCTTATCACTTCCCATTTCCATCCTAGTAGAGAAAAAGGTTGTAGAAAACTTCCTAGATGTTGATGTTCAACCTTAACTTGTTGGCATTCTGTACATATTGAAATGTATTCCACAACAAATTTATTCATTCTAGGGAAAAAAGTATCTATTTCTTGTTGTAGTGATATTTTCTTGGTATCCTGGATGACCTAAATATGGCCACTTATGAATTTCATCCATGATGTTATTCCGCAATTCTATAAAATTGGTAATATACATTTTATCCTTTAAAAAATGAAATCCATCATTACCTAATTGGTAACCTTCATACTTTTACTATGTTTCCTATTGTTGCAATCCATCTTTCACTTGGAAATAATCTTCATCGGTAGAAAGGGATTCTATCACTTTGATCTTTAAATAAGATGTGAAAATTATGATAGTTTCCACATGCATTTTCCTATTTAGGAAATATACGACACTATTCTCTTTCCCTTTCATGTGCCTGATATAAAAAATAAAATTCATAAAGGAATCCCAACCATATTTCTTGTCTAGAATTCAATTTTTATAGTTGAACAAAAAATTTATTCCATTATGATTTGTCATTAGTACAAAATTCCCACCCATCAAGTAGTGTCACCACATCTTCAATGCATGTATTATAGAGGAAAGTTCTAAATAATAAGTAACATATTTACTCTCATGTTATTTTAAATTTAACAACTCATAACACACCACATGTTTGTATTGCATGACAACTTCATTGATTCCTTCCCCACATGTATTTGTGCACACAACAAAATCTTTTTCTAGATATCTAGTCTTTGTTGGATTACTGAGAGGGGGGGTGAATTAGTAATAGAGAAATTTAACCATTTTCTAACCAAAAAATGAAAGTGTTATATCAATATAGAATTATCATACAATAGTTGTGTTGGCCCTTGGTTATGGAAGGAAGCAAAGAACAAGGAAGGAAAGGTAAAAAGTGAGCTTCGCGGGAGACACAGTAACTATTACTGAGTCAAAGTGAGAAAAAGAGAAGGAAGGATGGAGAAAAGTACGAAAAATCAAGCCGTTGGACGAGAAGATCAGGGATGACAAATCAGAAAGGAAGAAGGATCGTGGACAACTCAACAAGCAGATAAAGCCATCATTGGATGCTTTGGAGCACCGCAAGATGAAGAAGGAAAGATAGGTTGGCAAATACTGGAAAAAGTGGGTCAAGTTGACCTAGGGTTTTAGACACCTAGGTTTCGATCTAAGGCTGTCAGGAAGGGACTGTAATGTATAAATAGAGGTCGAGAGGACCTAGGTAAGGTCGGTACTAGTGTTGGGTATTGATATTGATTGTTGTTGGTTAAGATATTATTGTACTGTGAGAGAGAGGAGTGTTGAGAGTGAGATCCTTCTGGTATTGTAATATATTTAGCTAGGTGCAAAGATCAAGTCCTACAGCTGGGTGCGCAGGAAGGTGGGAGACAGAAAGAAGAAGAGAGAAGATCTACTGACTAAGAGCGCAGATCATAACTGTAAGCTTTATCTTAATATATTATAAGCACAATTATGTGGATGTAGCCCTAGAGAGAGGGTGAACCATGTATATCTGGTGTTATGTGTGTGTGATTGCTGCCTGGATATTTGTCATTGTTATATTGTTAATTTCATTATTGTGTTAGATCATATGTATGGTTGTGTAGAGTAGATCTAGATGGTAAAAGATATATGAATGATGCATTATTGTTGTATTAGTTCCACTTGATATTCCCCTGGTTGTAGACATCTCTGTCCTGCAACCCCCCTCTTAGATACTTCGGGTGAGACTGCATCTACTTCACAGGTGTTGTCGAAAGGGCTAGTAGTTAAGGCTTGTTGGTGCGCTTTTGGAGTGAACCCTGGTTCTTCCCCTGTGCCAACAAATGGTTTCGTTTCTGGGATAGGAATTTGTGTAAGGGAATGTCAAGGTGGTTCAGAAGTGGATAGAGGATCAAGAGAGGGGCTTCGTTGAAGCCTAGAACAAGAACCCTAAAATGAGTACTGAAGATTGGCTACAAAGATACATTTTCACCGACATTCACGAGATATTCTTTGGGGGAATCCACTAGGATTTGTTTGAATGGTTGGCTAGGTTATCCAACACCCAGTTCGAGATTATATCTAGACCTCCTATCGTTTGGACACCGGCACTGATCCAGAAGGTTAAGAGAGTTGACAACACTGTGTCAAGGGTTGTAGATCACTAGTTTGATAGTACCATTGGAGGATATATCACTGAGTTTGTTGTTGATAGAATATAATCGTATAGCCAAGCCGAGAGATACTTTTTCAAAGGAGCTAGAGGAAAATTTGTGCACTTTTTGACGCTGATAATCAAGATGTTGTTGCATGAAAAGAACTTCTTGAAGATACAGTAGATTGGTTAGACCTGAAAAGGCTAATGTTCAAGATCTCGGACAACGACACAGAAGCTGGACATATGCGTAGTGGGAAAGTATTCTGAGGAGTTCACCTTGATAACTTGTTTAAGAAAAACTATGGAGAAGAGGGTTTCTATAGTGGAGAAGAGGTAGATCTAACTGGCGAAGAACATTCAGAGCCCATAAGAACAGAAGAAGGGGAAGTTGAAGAACTTCGCCAAAGCAAGCCAGAAACCTTAGTAACTATGTAGGTTACTAAAGTAAGTAACATTAACCCTCCTATTGTTTCAATAGAACCAAGAAGTCAGAATAGTCAGAACCACTAGAATCTTTAGAGTACTGTTACTAGCAACTCAGCCTATACTCCGACAGGAAGCCTAGGGAACTCTATGGCAGATGAGATGAGGCTTCATATCTTTAGAGGAGATGGATCTAAGGATCCCGATCAACACTGGTTTTTGTGTGAAGCCATATAGAATATTAAAAGTATCACCGATGAAGCCATCAATAGAACCCAGTTCAGCACTATGCTCAGGGACCGCGCACTGAGCTGGTACATGAAACTTTTCCAAGGACTAGCGCAGCCTAAGCCACTAAATGAGATCAATAATGCACTGATTGTGAAGTTTAAGAAACCTAAGTCGGAGTCAAAATGTATTACAGAGCTAAGAGATATCCAAAAAAAGGTAGAAGAACCTGTTTGGGAGTTCAACCAAAGATTCATGACCCTAACAGGCCGATTAAATTTTCAGATCCCTGATGAACATAACAAAGAATGGTTAATCGTTGCACTGTTACCTCACATTAGAGTCCCTCTGATGCAACAGAATATTACATCACAGGCATAAGATTTGGAGATCACCATGAAGCTTGAATCAACAGCTATGGGAGAATCTAGCTCAGGCATGAGCCATATCTTGAGCTAACTGACTAGTCTATCTCTGCAGGTTGAGGACATGAAGAAGGACAAGGGGAAGGAAAAAAGAGAAGATATATGGTGTGTAAGATGCATATCTAAAGGTCATGATAAAGAACATTGTCACCTGTTTCATGAGTATTTGGCCTTAGGAGCACTGAGCCCCTTGAAGTAATTTAACCTACCCTGGTGCGATGTATGTAGAAATAGGCATTGCTCAAGTGAGTGCTATTATGTGCAGAAGTATGTTTAGACACCCACAAACTTGTACTGCACATTTTGTAAATCAGTGGTGCATGATGATTGATATTGTATAGCTTACGATCTCATGCATGAGACGTCGAGGGACATATACAAGATCCAAGGAGAAGTACACCAAGAAGGAAATAATGCACAGTACAACCCTCCCGGGAGAGGAAATTTCACTCCTCGTGGTGGATACAAAGGAAGAGGAGGAGGAGGATGTATGGGTCAAGGCCAAGAAAAAATTATCTGTTATAATTGTGCACATCCAGGACACTTAGCAAGGGATTGTTAGAATCCTTGCACAACTTGTAGTTATTGTAACTCTTTTGAGCATGTCATAGAAGAATGCTCTGCGCTACTGGCTAAGCTTCAGGAAAGACGAGGACCCCAACAGAACTTACAAGTACAACTGATATATGTTGAACCTTGCAGAAATGAACCTAGAGTCATTGTCATTACTCAAGGAGGTGCTGCTACAGGAGAAGACAGAGCATCACAAGAAAAGAATGCAGACGACCATGGAGTCAGGAAAGCTATAGAAAAGACCCCAATTTTTTAGGCTAAGAAAGAAAGACAGATCTTTGAGGAGGCAAGAAAAGAATTCAAAGGATATCAAGAGTCCTCATATAGAATGTAAACATAAATCAAAGAGTATGGAATGCCCCAAGCGTTTAATCAGTATGCATCACCAACAGAAGAAAAAGAGGTAAGCAAACTCATGGAATTTTTGTGCACTTGTGTTAAGTTGATTCAAGATAAAAGCGTTGTGCAAGAATTACAAGATTTAATCAAGCAGTATGAGCTAGGAAAGATAGACTCCTTATTGAATAGGGAAGTACACCAAATTTGGAAAAGGAGAAGGAAAAATAAAGAATTACACTTGAATTCTCAAATAGGAGAATATGATATAGACTATGTGGTCCTCGACTTAGGGTCAGAGGTCAATGTCATGACGAAGCAAACCTGGGCACTGATGGGAAAACCAAAGATGATCTATTCCCCTATCAGGCTTAGAATGGATAATCAACAAGTTGTCATCCCATTTGGATGATTGGAGCATGTCCCCGTGGACATTGACGGAGTTAGAACCTTTGCAGATTTTGAAGTAATTGAAATTGTTGATGATAGCTGCCCTTACCCTGCATTACTAAGAATTGATTGGGCCTTCAATAATCCTACTGTGGCTGATTTAAAGAAAATACGCATGACATTTGAAGGAGATGGCCTTAGGTTCATTCCATCCTTAGATACAGATTAAGGTACGTGCTATACATAGCCCATCAGAGAAGAAGACTACGCATATAAGCTGGAAAACATCTATAAATTAACAACCAGACATCAGGATTATATCAACCCTACTGTTGATGGGTATCTAAGCTGGCGAGGTGACAACACGTGTTCATCAGATTCAAAAGAAGCACTAGAGAACTAGTAGAACCAAATGTATGAAGTATCCATAAGGAGATGTGCTCGACTGACTAGAGAAGTCTGTTGGATTGGTACAACAACAAGTAAATTACCTACGTTCGATGGTCTGAATCCTTTAGAATCCTTCTTGATGGACTTTGAAACAATTGTACCATCACAAAAAAGGTTGTTGGCTATGGACGAGGCTCTAAAATCTACACCAGCAAGATGGTGGGGAACACATAAAAATAGTATCACAGACTGGACATAATGTCGAACCTTGATGACAACGTGGTTTTCAACACAAGTAGGAAGCTGTGAAGCAAGGTACATAGGTCGAAGTTCCCAAAAGACCATGTACGAAGCTGCGAAGAGGCCTGTAGTGAAATTCCTTGAGAAAAATGGGTACATAGATTCATTAACAAGTTGGACACGATCCCTATCAACTGGTACCTTCAAGCAGAGTTGTGCCTCGTCACTTCATACTGGGAAGGTATGATCCAGAATTTTGTAACCACCTTTTTGTTTGATAGTGAATTTCCTTCTGTAGACCAAGCATTACATATTGTGAGACATAACATATTTAGGGAGGCATTTGGCCTCCCTTTAGAGCAAGAAGAGGATGAATGGACTGCGTCGTTCCAGAAATTGCAAGGATGTTACCACATTAATGCTGATGAAGATGATGATCTAAGGAAGGTAAATATTGTTGAGACAAAAGGCCACATAAATGTGGAAGGACCAGGAGTTGAGCTGTCATTCATAGGACAACTGATCAAAATAAAGAAAGTCAATATTGGGACAGAGGAGACACCAAAGCTTGCCAATGTCGTAGATTATTGGGATGTTGCTATCATTGACAAGATTACAGATTTATTGCATGAATATCAGGACCTGTTCCCGACCAAGTTCACTGATATGAAGGGAATCAAAGGACCTATGGGAGAAATGATAATACCTTTGAAACCAGATGCGAAGCCAGTCCAGAAAAGACCCTACAAATTGAATCTGAAATATAAGGAAAAAGTGAAGATTGAGCTCAACCGAATGATGGAAGCAGGGATTATTGAACCTGTTGAAGAGGCAGAGTGGATCAACCCTATGGTAGTACAAGACAATAAGACAGGTGAGATCAGAATATGTGTGGACCTCATAAATATGAACGATTCCTGTTTGCATGACCCCTTCCCTACACCATTCACAGATGAAGTATTAGACAATGTGGGAGGCCAGGAGGTATATTCTTTTACAGACGGGTTTTCAAGATACCATTAGATCTAGATTGCCAAGGAGGACCATCATAAGACTACATTTTCCACAGAGTGGGGATCCTACCAATACACAGTGATGTCATTTGGATTGAAGAATGCACCAACCATCTTTTCTAGGGTGGTGGTAGAAGCATTCAAAGAATGTTTGCATAAATTTTTAGAAGCATACTTTGATGACTGGACTGTTTTTAGTTTTCTGAAAAATCATGTTGAATGTCTAAGGCTAATGTTGGATAAATGTAGGCAATTCCAAATTGATTTGAATCTGAAGAAGTGCATATTCTTCTCACCATTTGGAGTATTATTAGGTCATATTGTATGCAAGAAAGGATTGTTGGTGGACCCATCCAAAATTTCAATTATAGTTGATTTGCCACCCCCTACCTCAGTCAAACAACTGCGCACTGCGCTAGGCCATACTGACTATTAAAGGAAATTTATCAAAGGATATTCTCAGATTACAACACCAATGGAGAAGCTGCTGAAGAAGGACTGCTAGTATGAGTGGATAGATGAATGCCAATAGAGCTTCGACACACTGAAACATAAGATGGTTACATCGCCCATTCTGGTTTTTCCAGATTGGAGCAAAGAACTCCATGTGCATGTCGATGCATCTTCTATTGCATTAGGAGCAGTACTGGCACAACCTAGAGAAGGGGACATTGATCATCCATTAGCATTTTCCAACAGGAAGCTATCCACAACTGAAGTCAATTAGACCACTATAGAGAGATAAGGATTAGCCATGGTGTATGCATTGCACAAATTCCAACACTAATTGTTGGGAGGACACTTTAAAATGTTTATTGATCACTCTGCGTTGAAGTACCTAGTCAACAAGCCAATGTTGGGGGGTCAAATATGAATATGGCTCCTCCTGTTTCAAGAATATGATTTTGAGATCATAGTTAAGCCAGGAAGAGTGAAAAAGGGACCTGACCACCTGTCGAGGTTGGAACATGGTGAAGAACCCACCAGTCTGGAGGATACACTACCGAATGCACAACATCTCACCATTAGGAATATGGACGACCACTTCATAGACATAGTCCAATTCCTATCAATAGGAATGGCTCCAAGTGAGTATACAATTTCCTAAAAGAAAAAGATAGTGGTGCGTGTTGCAGAATTTTCACTGATAGATGGTCAGCTATATAAGATGGGACCTGATGAGATACTAAGAAGATGTGTGATGGAGGTAGAGCACCCAATGATCCTCACAGAAGCTCATGAAGGCATCGTAGAGACATTACGTAGGCAAAGAAACTGTGCAGAAGGTTCTGCGAGCTGGCCTTTGGTGGCCTACTTTACATAGAGATGCTAAAGAGTATACTAGAGCTTGTGATGTATGCTAGAGAATTGGAAAACCATCCAGAAGAGATGAAATGCCACTAGCACTGATCAGGGGATCAAATTTTGCTCAAATTTCAAAGTGCTCAGAATGTGACAAAAATAGTTTCATTGTGTCCGTCTCGTCTTCCTGATTCCGAAAGTATATTTACTTTCTCAAACGGAGTCCGCATGGAGAAGATATCACGATCTGTTCGTCAAGCCAAACAAGCAAAAAGTTTGATGCTGACTGTACCTGTCCATACAGTCCGTACAGTATGAGGTGGCAGGACCATACATACCGTACGATGATGATGTGGCACATATTTATTAGTCGATTGTTGGTGAGTCGGGTGTTGACACGTGTCTTGGGGTGGCCAATGGTAGAAGGGCACGTGGCCCAATCCGTGGGCGCCACGTGTCCCTCATTGGCTAGCTAAGAAGTTCAATGTAAAATGTATTAGAGGCCACGGGGTTTCACCCCCGGACCTCCCCACCGCACAAATGCCTTTGCAAACTCCGCTAACCAACATTCCACCCGTTGTTCCTTGTTACATATGTCAACGCATATGTATGTGAATTGGAGTGTTGTATTAAACGGAAAGGGGGGCGGGTCGGGGCTTAGCCCCGACCTGTGGTTCCGTTACACCGCATATAACCGTGTATTAATATATGGCGCGGTTTTATTAAAACATAACCCAACGATTATGTATGACCACCATATGTTATGTGGTGCGCACGGTTATGGTTGGCACGGGATTTTAAACCACGGTTTTACATATGACCAGGGTGCGGGAGGTTCGTTCCAATGGTTAAAACGACTTAACCACTTCTTTTCCTTTGAGTGCGGTCACATGGCCATATGCCCAGGTGCCTAGGCGGTTAGGGGCTGACGCACCCTTAACCATTCTACAGTTTGCACCATTGGCGTGGTTGCACCCGGTGCTAGGTTTTTGCACTTAAATGAGCGTGTGAGCCAGGTTCAATTCAGAAGGGTGCGAATTGTAGATGCAGAGACAACAAGATTGAAGGGAGGACTTCCAAGAGGCCTAACTTCTTCGTTTTTCGACCGATTGAGGTGCCAAAAGAGCCCAGACAGGGGTTTTGGGACGTTCTGAAGCCATTGGAGTAGTCGGTTTGTCAGTTTGAGCATTGCAAGATATGTTTTTGAGCAAGTTTTAAGAAATTAATAATAATGATCTATTAGAAGTTGGACCAGGAGATGTAGCCCAAGAGAGGGGTGAAATCCTTTATCAATTGATGTGTTTATGTCTGTTGTTCATTGATTATGCTGTTGTCTATGTGTAATTTTCATAAATAATCCTTAAATCTATGTGTTGCAAACTGATCCTTTTGCTTTAAACACAAAACATTCACTTGCAATAAATTTCAAGTTTTTCAAGTCTTCTTCATTTTTAGATCAAGTTGGTATCAGAGCCGGGTTTTGAAGACTTGATTGTTTGCAAGTTTTGTTTTTGATGCTCACAAGGTTGAAACTCACAAGAGGAGAAGGTCAACTTGTGGAGCCAAGTTCTTATCCGACAAGGAGGAAGCAGATTCATTCACCGCAAGTTGTAGAGAGACATTCACCAAGCATGGCTCGTGCAGAAAGTCATGAATGTGTTTCGGCTGAAGAAGAAGATCTCAGACAGACTGTCATAGAGTTGAGAGATATGATGAAGATCTTGTTGGAATGGAACATAATGTCGCAGGGTGAAGGCTCTAACCCTTCAATGCATAA